>SMDT01002058.1:0-56880 GCA_005392925.1 Aquilaria sinensis | reverse complement strand
CTGGACCGCCCTAAGGAGAGTGCCTGAAAGCTCAGAAACAACAGGTTAAGAGGCCCCTGGAGTGTTTTTCCAGGGGGGGAGCCTCCGACGCCCAAGTCAGTGGTGGCCGAGAGAAAGGCAGAGAAAATAGCACAAAGGGCTGAGGATTTTTGCCTGGTAATGGGAGCCGTATTTCGCCAGTTAAAAACCCCCCTGTCTGGTACTAACTCCTGGTATTTATAGGAGTGCCTAGCCCGTTCAGATCGCGACACGTGTTCGGTCGGATTTTCCTGACTTTCTGGGCATAGGAGACAGATAGTAAGTTACCTTGAGCCATGTGTTGAGGCGGGCCATGACGTGATTTTGATGGCGTCAGCGTGGCAGAGCGCCTTTTGAGGCGGATTGTGGCGTCTGTGATTGGATGTGTCAGAGGCTTCCTTAAATGCTTCCATAAATCTCCTGCCGTACTCCCGAGGTCCCTGGGTGAGGTCGTCCTTTTGTACGGACAAAGCCTCTTCGGGAAACAAGCCCTCAGTTCGGGGGTTCCCAGCTTCAGGGAGTTCCGTCTTCGGGGATATCGTGTTCGGCTCGCTATGTTAGGTGCCTCTTTTCCGAAGGCGATCCGTTCACAACCCTGGGGGGGGCGTAGTAATCAAGTTTCCTGGCGTGCCGGGCTCGGAGCTCTTCGGCTATCTCCCGAGGTGTATGATCACACCTTTTCTCGGGTAGCGCCAGTTTCTTCTGGCCATTCTTGTGGCAGGGAGTTCGGCCAGATAGAGGCGATAGTCTTTGGCTATCACATGCCCCCCTTTGGAAAGCCGAAGTGAAGACTTCGGTTTTGCATCTCTTTCCGAGGTTGTCTATGGGAGTCTCTTTTGGAAGCTCAACCTGTTCCGAGGATGTGCCTTTTGCCCGAAGGATTATGGGCTCTTCGGCCTTGGCCTGTTCTTTGGTGTCTTCGAGGTGGAGCCTGTGCCGAAGATACACCTCTTGCCCGAAGGTCATGAGGCCATAGCCTGTCTCTTGGCGTCCTCGAGTTGGCCTGCTCTTTGTTTCTGGGTCTGTTTGGCCAAGCGTGTCAGTCTGAGCGGCGCGTCCCAGTTTTCCAGGGATGTCAGAAGACGTGCCCCAGCTTTCAAAGGATGTTTGGAGGACGTGTCCCTTATTTTCGCGCAGGAGTTGACGTGTGGCGCTTTGCCATTGGAGGAGAGTCGCGTCGGTTACAGAGGGCACGCTTTTTCAAGTGCAGAGAGCAGTTACAGCGTCGGTTCGCCTCCAAAGGGTATTTATGACGACGTTTCGGTTACCCACCTCTGGCTTATAAATAGCTCATTTCATCATAAGTTCCTTTTGCTCACTCTTTTGCTCTTTTCTCTGCTTTGCCTCTGTTCTTGCATTTTTCTTGCTTTCTGTGGCGGAGCTTCCGTAATCAAAGTCTTTTTTCCAGCCAACTTTCACGATGGCGTCCTCAGATTTTGGCAAATCTTTTGGTGGGTTTTTATTTTCCAGCGCGTTTTGATCCCTGTGTTCTTCTGAGTTTTTCTCTGGAAACTGTTTTCTTCCGTTTTCAAACTCATTTTTACGTCGAAAATGCCCATTCCTGAGAGCTGGTAGCCTCTTTTAGCCCATCCTTGTTGCACCACCCCTGAGAAGTTAGAGAGGTGGAAGCAAAAATTCTTTCTTCCCTCTTACGCCGTTATCAGGCTGCCTCGTTCTAGCCACTATGCATTTTCAAACCATAGTAAGGAGGTTACCGTTTTCCGAGCCCAACTGAAGGCCGGTCTTCGATATCCCCCTCGAAGATGGTGTGCGAGTTCTGCCAATTTCATGGCATTGCGGTGAACCAGCTTCCCCCGAACTCGTTCTGCTATTTCAACGCCTTTCTCTGCATGTGTGGCGTCTTCGGGATAGAACCCCATTTCAGGATTTTTATGTAGTACTACAAGCTCTCTGTGGTCCCGAAGGGTGGCTTCTATTTCATGCTACCTCGGGGATCCGGGAGCAAGAAATTCATGTTCACCTTCGCCACTAAGGATAGCTGGCGGGGGTGACAACAGAAGTTCTTCTTCATGAAGAAGGCTGAGGCCTGGTCGTATGTTCCGACCGAATGGGCTCAGGGAACACTGGATGCGGACGTTGGTGATCCGAGGATGCTGCTGACCCCAGAGTTGGCTCCCGTGTTCGCGGATTTCGACGCCCGCATTCGGGCTGTCTCTGACTGGGATCCCGAGGTCTCTCCGCGCGCCCTTTACCCTTTTCCAATCAACTGGAAGTTGATGACCGAAGAGGTCCTTCGGGAACTAAAGGTGGTAAAGGAGCACAAGACTGACCTCGGGATGCCAGCTCCTGCCATTGCCGGGAAAGATTCCTGGTTGGTCAAGCTTCTTAAGGAGGAGATTTCTTTCGAAACGCTTGCCGAAAGTGAGTTATCTTCTACTCCTTTGCTGTTTTTTCCTCGGACTTACGCTGATGTTTCTCTCCTGTTTCAGAGATGGGCGACGACACTGCCGCCTATTACAAGTCCCTCTTCTCCGGCCAAGTGGAGAAGGACGATCAAACGAAGAAGGCGGCTTCCCGAAGGCGGAAGTCTACTGGCGCGGGTCCTTCGAGGAAACGGGCAAAGAGAGCTGCTCAGGTTCCTCTAGAAGAAATTCCCGAGGAGACTGCCGAGGAGCCTGGGACAGCCGAGGTTCCGGCGTCTGAGGCTGCTGCTTCCGAGGTCCCTCCAACCGACGTCCCTCCTCAAAGTCCTACTGCGTCGCAGGCCCTCCTTGATGTAGTGGTAGAAGTACCTTCTGCCGAGGAGCGGCGCAAGCGGAAGGGTAAGGGCATTTTGGCCGAGGAGGCCGAGGACTCCGAGGACAATGTTGCCGAGGTCCCACCAGGTTTGTTTCCAGACAAAGTGTACTTCCTTTGTTTTTTCTGGAATTGCCTTTGTCTCTGACCTGTTTTTCTTTTTCGCCCTGCAGGGGAGTTACTTACCCCGAACTGGGCGGCCGAACACGCGGAGGCGAGGGCCCGTCGCGACGCCAAAGTCCCGCAAGGGAAGATACCAAAGGAGCCTTTCTGGACATTCACGGAGGACATGAACTTGTACTCCGAGGACTGTCCTGAAATGGTGAAGCAGATTTCGAAGGGGGTGCTCACCGAGGCCTCCTTCAAGGCTATAGCGGCGGCCCATCTAGGGGATAACACCCTTGCCGCAAAGATCACCGAGCATGCTGCTCAGGTATATCCTTCACAACTCTTCCCCTTCAATTTTTTCCTAAGTGTTTGGCTCTTACTGACCTTGCGTTTTATCTCCTTTGCAGCTGCTGGGGTACGCCGGCTTTCTCCGAGTTCGGGTAGCCAGGCAGACGGCATTCCGAGCTTCGGCCTCAGAGGCCCTAGAAAAGGCGAAAGCGACGTGCTCGGAATTGACCGCCAAGAACCAGCAGCTGGCAGATGCTGCGAAGGAGGAAGCTGCCACCCTTCGGGAGGAGTTCCGAAAGGAGAAGGAAGTTTTGATGGCGGACTCCTCCCTGAAGATTGCCGACCTCCGCAATCATGTGGCGGGGCTGCGCGCTGCAAACCAAGACCTTCTCCAAGACAAGGCAAAAAAAGAGAGAATATCATAGTCACACTCTTGTCTGAGAAGAAAACCCTTCAAGCCGAGGTCCAGTCTTTGAAGAAGGAGCCGAAGGGGGAGGAGCGGATAAAGGTGCTGGAAGAGGAGGTCGGGGATCTGAAGGACGAGCTTGACGACCTTGAGCTTAAGAAGAACAAGTCTGATCAAATGAACAAGGTCGCGTTTCAGGACGGCTTCTGCCTCGCTCGGCACCAGGTTCTCCAGAGGTTCCCAGGTCTGGACCTCTCTTTTCTAGAGGGTCTAAACATTCCTGGGGGACCTCGGTGGAAATGGTCCAAGATCGAACATCTGAAGCTTCCTCCAATTCCAGCGCGGAAGGTGGCGGAAAAGGGTGGACAAACGAGTGGCTCTCAGGACGCCGCGAACCCTTAGGCTTCTTTAGGGCCCCTTTTCCTTCCCTTCTTTTTTGTACTCCTTCTTCGGGCACTTCTTTATTGTAAGGCAGCTTTGCTCTTAACGGAGATTTTTTGGCTAAGTGTTTCTTCAAGTTTCTTTATTTCCATTGTCCCGAACACGTTCGCTCAAGAGACTTCGGAAAACCTGCGATCAAAGAAACTTTTTTACCTTCCTTTGTCCTGAGTACGTTTTACTCGAGAGACATTCTGGAAAGTCTGAGAAAATTTGACTAAGTCTTTTTGCAGGCTTTTTGCATTTCCAATTTTTCCCGAACATGATTGCTCAAGGGACTTCGGCAAACCTTCAGTCAAAAAGGGACTTTTTGTTTTTCCAGTTGTCCCGAGCATGTTTGCTCAAGGGACTTCGGAAAACCTTCCGCGAGATTTTTCACTTCCCATTTTCCCGAGCACGTTCGCTCAAGGGAGCTCGGGAAATTATCTCAGCGCTGGCTACGGCGAGTACTTCTGCGAGATTTTTGTTTTCCATCTTTCCCGAGCGTGGCGGCTCAAGGGACTTTGGAAAGCCATATCTACGCTTTATCATGGCGAGCATCTTTCGCGGAATATTGTTCATTTCTGCACTTAAGAAATTTTCTCAAGATACTACTATATATTTAGAACATTTTTTTTTGTTCAACATACCTCCTCCGCTCAACCTTAAGCGTAGAATTTTTTCAAGGCGCCCGAGTGCCAATTGCTCTTCAATTCTATGCCTTCGACGTCGCCAAGCTTGTACACGCCTTTTCGTTGTTTCGGCAAGGGCCAGATAGGGTCCTTCCAAGTTTGCGCGAAGTACGCCATGGGATGGCCTTCGGGGTGCGAAGTCGGCCTTTCGGAGAACGAGGTCTCCCTTCTTGATTTCTTTTGGCCTGGCCCGTAAGTTTATAGCCACGGCCACTCTTTGCTGGTAAGCTTTTCTTCTCAGCTCGACTATTTCTCTGTGTTCGGCCACCAGATCGAGATTGGTTCTTAGGCCGAGGTCGTTACCACCTTCATCAAATACTTGCACCCGTACCGAAGGTCGAACTATCTCTATTGGGATAATGGCCTCCGTTTCGGAGATGAGTGAGAAAGGAGTTTCCCCTGTGGCTCTTCGGGGCGTCGTTTGGTAGCTCCATAATATACTTTGGAGTTCTCCTGGCCAATTCCCCTTGGCTTCCCCCAGTCTCTATTTCAGGCCATCTTTTATGGTCCTATTCGATACTTCCACCTGCCCGTTGCTTTGGGGGTGAGCTACTGGGCGAAGTGCATCTTCATTCCGAGGTCGCTGGTGAATTCTTGGAATCCTTTGTCTATGAACTGGGATCCATTATCAGCCACTAGTAAACCTGCATACGATGTTCTTCCATACGAAGTTTTGCACTTCTTTTGCCGAGATAGTTGCTAGTGGTTCTGCCTCTACCCATTTTGAGAAATAGTCCACTGCTACCACGCAGAATTTCACGCCTCCGGGTGCTGTGGGGAGTGGCCCAATAAGGTCTATGCCCCAGACTTCAAAGGGCCAAGGATAGTCTGCCGAGGTTACTATTTCCGAGGGTGCCCTCTGGATTTTTGCATGTCTCTGGCAACTACCGCACTTTCGGTCGAACTGTCTTGCGTCCTTTCCCAGGGTAGGCCAGGAGTAGCCTTTGGCGGAGTATCACTGCTGCAAGGGCATCAGTTCCAATGTGTGAACCATACATGCCTTCGTGAACTTCCTCAAGGACCATTTCAGTATCCTCTTCATCCACACATTTTTGCAGCGGATTCGCATATCCCTGTCGGTATAACTCTTCGCCAATCAGGAAGAATCTTCCGGAGCGTCTTCGCAGTCCTGCAGCATCGCCGGGGTCTTCGGGGAGCAAATTCTCTGCGAGGTATCTTTTGATTTGGTCTTTCCACCCTGCTCCCGAGGTCGTCATGCTTAGCACTGATGCTCGGATGGTCTAGCACCTCGGTATATATTTTTTTGACTTCGCCAAGCAATCTGCCTCAGTGTTATTCCGCCGAGGTACATTTTCGATTCGTACGGCGTCAAACTCCCGAATGAGCTTTGTTACCAACTCATGGTATTTCGCCAAGGTCGGGTCTTTCGCGCCATAGTACCCTGCCATTTGCCGGACCACCAGCTGGGAATCACTATGGGCTTTCAAGTTTCTCACGCCAATTTTTCTGGCCAGGCGTAATCCTGCTATCAGGGCCTCATACTCGGCCATGTTGTTGGTGGCGTTGAAACTGAACTTGATGGCCTTCATTACTTCTAGGCCTTCGTTACTTCTAGGCATTCGGGGCCTCTGATAATTACTCCAGCTCCCTGGTGTTCGGATCCTGAGGCTCCATCTACGTGCAAGGTCCATTCTGGCTCACCCTCTTTTGGATCTGAATGGCTCTCCTCAGTGATGGGTATTTCGGCGATAAAATCTGCCAGTGCTTGAGCTTTTACGGCCTTCCGAGGCTCATACGTGATTTCGTGTTCGCCCAGCTCTATGCACCACTTGGAGAGCCTTCCCGAATGATCATCCCTCTTCATGACATCCCGTAGCGGCAGACTACTTCGGACGATGATGGGGTGAGCCTGAAAGTATGGTCGCAGCCTTCTCCCTGCAAGCACCAAGGCATATGTAGCTTTTTGAAGCAAAGGGTACCTGACTTCGGCGCCATGCAGGGACTTGCTGACATAGTAGACCGGCCATTGCTTTGGCCCTTCTTCTTTCACGAGGACCGAGCTCACAGCCTTTTCTGTAACGGCGAGGTAGAGTACGAGGGGCTCTCCCTCCCGAGGTTGTCACAGAGTCGGCAGGCTGGCCAGGTAGACTTTGAGTTCTTCCCAGGCCTTTTGGCAATCTTCATCCCAAGGATGATCATTCCTTCCGAGGTCGCCTTCCATTTTTGCTGCCTTTGTGAGGATTTTGAGGAAGGGTCGACACCTATCTCCGTACCTGGAAATAAACCTGCTCAGAGAGGTTATTCTTCCGGTGAGTCTCTGCACATCTTTGACTGTGGCAGGAGTTCGGAATCTCAAGCAGAGCCTCAATCTTCTCGGGGTTAGCATCGATGCCTCTTTCGGATACCATGCACCCAAGGAATTTTCCCGAGGTCACCCCGAAGATGCACTTCTCAGGATTAAGGCGGATCCCGAAGGCTCTGAGCTTTTGGAAGGTTTCCTCTAAGTCTGCAACGTGGTAGCCGGGCAGCTTGCTCTTGATTGTCCCCATTTGGTCTTTGAAGACCTTGTTCATCAACCTCTGGTAGGTGGCTCCTGCATTTTTGAGCCCGAAGGGCATCCTGATATAGTAATATGTTCCTCCCTCGGTGATGAAGGCAGTCTTCTCTTCATCTTCGGGGTTCATCCTTATCTGATGGTAGCCACTGAGGGCGTCTAGGAAACTTAGGAGCCCATACTCAGCAGTTGAATCTACCAGTTGATCTATTGGCGGCAGAGGGTATGAGTCTTTTGGGCAAGCATCGTTTCAAGTTTCTGAAGTCGATGCACATCCGGAGTTTGCTGCTACCTTCTTTTGGGGCAATGACCACGTTGCTCAACCATTCGGGGTACTTGACCTCCCTGATAACTTCAGCATCTAGGAGACGCTGGACTTCGGTTTTGACAAAGTTGCTTTTGTGGGATGAGATGCTTCGTTTCTTTTGCCAGACAGGCCTTGCTTCCGGGCTTACTTTGAGGCTGTGCTGTATTATGCCAGGGCTTACCCCCGGCATGTCTTTTGGCAAGCAGGCAAACAGATCTTTATTTTCTAGCAAAAAGGATACAAGATTTTCCTTGTCACCTTCGGCCAAGCTCTTCCCTATTTGGGTGGATTGACCTGGGACAAGCTCTACTGCTTCCGTTTCTGCTTTGGCGAGATCTTCTTCTTTGCCTTTTTCTAGCACCTTTGCCTCCATCGTTTGCGCGAGGTTGCTCGCCGGAGTTTTTCGTGCTTTTACAAACACCTTTCTTACCTCGGCTTGGTCTAGGAAGACCTCTGCATCTCCATCCTTGGTCGCGAATGTGACAGTCAAGTACTTCACATCAGGGCGAATATGCAGGTTCCCCATTGTCTGTCTTCCAAGGATGACGTTGTACGAGGATGGGACATTCATGACGATGAATCCCGCCCTTGTGGATGCGTACAATTCATCTGCTATGCCTACCGAAGTCCCTTTCATCGTCAACGGGAGATCGATCTATCCGAGGTCGTGGAGTTCGGATGAATGAACCCCAAAAGTGGACGAGGTGACAGGCTTTAGTTCGCTGCTGGAGATGCCCAAGCTCGGCAGCAGGTGCGAGAATAGGACGTCAGCTTTTAAGCCATCATCAAGCAACACTCTTTTGACGCCTCAGTTCCCTATCTTTGTCGTGATCAGCAGCGGATCGTTGTGGGGGAAGACGACGGTGGAGCTATCTTTGCGAGCCAGTTTCTTTGATGGACTTTTGATACTCCATGACTGCAATTTCTCTGGCTTTCCGCTTTCTTTCCGAGGATGGGAGCCCCGTGGTGATGGTTTGGATCACCCCTGCTGGAGGTGGGGGGCGCCTTTTTGGACTTCGGTTTCTCCGCCTGTCGGAGTCATAGTCCTCATCTTCAGCCCTTTCTTCCTCCATTTTTCTGCCTTTCGGGGGTTGCATCCTCAGGTATTTCCGAAGTTGGCCCTGTTTTATCAGCGACTCTATGTACTTCTTCAGCTGGAAGCAATCTTCGGTGTCATGGCCGTGGTCGCGATGAAACTGGCAGAACTTCTTGGCATTCTTTTTGTTATCGGCGGCCATGGCCCTTGGCCGCCGAATTAGCTTCCCCTGCCTTTCCAGCGCCATGAGAATGTTGGTCCGTGTAGTGCTCAATGGTGTGAAACTTTGGGGTTTCCTTCCCCGCATCCTCCGAGGTCGTCCTGCCTGTTCGGTAGGATGCCGAGCTTGTTGACTGGACCCTTTGGCGTGGTGATGATCAGACTTCGGCCCAGCCATCCTCAGTTCCTCGACTGTCATGTGTTGCTCCGCCCTATGGTAAAATTCTCCGAGGGTCTCCGGGGGGTCCTTTGAGAACTCATAGAACAGCTGTGAGTCTCGCCGAAGGCCCCGTGTCATGGCAAGAATGCGGATTTCGGGCCGGAAGTCTGGGACGCTCAGAGCTTCTCTGTTGAATCTTTCGACATAGTCTCGGATGGTTTCTCCGTTCCTCTGCTCTATGTCGAACATCTGTACAGGCATCTTCGCAGTAGGTCTGCTCCCAATGAACTGCTGGGTGAAGGCTGTGGACAACTCCCGGAACTCAGTAATGGTCCCTGGGGGCAAGGAATTGTACCACGCCGTGGCTGGCCCTGTGAGGGTGACTTCGAAGCACTTGCACATGGTAGCGTCATCAGCACCGTGTATTATCATGCTCCGTCTGTACTTCGTCAGGTGGGCCTGCGGATCAGTATGGCCATCATAAATTTCCAACCGAGGTACTCTGAACTCGCCTGGCATGGCTGCCTCAACGACGGCCTGAGTGAAAGGGGAGTCATCTTCGCAGGATGTTCCCGAGGGTCTGGCCCAAACGGATTTTCTGGCCACTTGTTTTTCCACTCTGTCCAGCCGTGCTAATATCTTCTCCATGAGCACTGTGGCGCTAGGGCCTTCTTCAGGGAATGGGGATCGTCGGCGCCTCTTCGGGGGGCGAGTTCGGCGCTGAGGGGACAAGGACCTCGCCTCAGGTGACGAACTGCTTCGCTGTGAGACTCTCGGCTGCTTGGACCTGGTTTGTCCCACAGAACGTTTCCCGAGGGCCATAATTTCTGTGGATGATTCTTCGCGAGGGTCTCCATTCCCCGAACTGCGATGTGTGGGCTTGGGGCTCCTCTCCCGAGGGCGTGTCACTGAGGGGGGTCTCTGGGCCTGTGCTTGCTGTGGCCACCTTCGGCCGATCTGCTGTGTCATTTCAGACACGACCGAACGCTGAAAGTCCCTCAAGAAACTCATGGTGACTACCAGAGGGCGGTCTTCCTCGGGCGCAGAAGTCCCTGGGAGTGTTTGCTCAGCAACCGGTTGTATCTCAGGCGCGGACGGGGACCTCGGGAGTCCCTTGTCCTTAGAACGCCGAGTCTCAACGACGGCGATCTCAGAGCGGGTTCCCACAGACGGCGCCAAATGATGGCCAGGGGCCTCATCGTTTATAGTCATAGTGACTGGTGGAGGGACTTCTGGGAGGAAGAACGCCTGGTGGACTGGACAGCCCAAAGGAGAGTGCCTGAAAGCTCAGAAACAAAACGGTTAGGAGGCCCCCGGAGTGTTTTTCCGGGGGGGAGCCTCCGACGCCCAAGTCAGTGGTGGCTGAGAGAAAGGCAGAGAAAATAGCACAAAGGGCTGAGGAGTTTTTCCTGGTAATGGGAGCCGTATTTCGCCAGCCAACCAACCCACCAACTTCGTGTCAAGTATTAATTCCTGGTATTTATAGGAGTGCCTAGCCCGTTCAGATCGCGACACGTGTTCGGTCGGACGTTCCTGACTTTCTGGGCATAGGAGACAGATAGTAGGTTACCTTGAGCCATGTGCTGAGACGGGCCATGATGTGATTTTGATGGCGTCAGCGTGGCAGAGCGCCTTTTGAGGCGGATTGTGGCGTCTGTGATTGGATGTGTCAGAGGCTTCCTTAAATGCTTCCATAAATCTCCTGCCGTACTCCCGAGGTCCCTGGGTGAGGTCGTCCTTTGGTACGGACAGAGCCTCTTCGGGAAACAAGCCCTGAGCTCGGGGGTTCCCAGCTTCAGGGAGTTCCGCCTTCGGGGATATCGTGTTCGGCTCGCTATGTTTGGTGCCGCTTTTCCGAAGGCGATCTGTTCACAACCCTGGGGGGGCGAGTAGTGTCCTGACGTGCCGGGCTCGGAGCTCTTCGGCTATCTCCCGAGGTGCCTGATCACACCTTGTCTCGGGTAGCGCCAGCTTCTTCTGGCCATTACTGTGGCAGGGAATTCGGCCAGATAGAGGCGATAGCGTTCGGCTATCACAAGCATCTCATGATTGGCTTTTGGGCACAACACTAACAATCTCCCACTTACACTAATGCTAGTCATCCATGTATCTAATATCGATGGACCTAGAATTGGTATCATGCTTCTACTGCGTAAGGGGCTTTGTCAACGGATTAGCAATGTTGCGGTTGGTCGAAGTCCTGTATATCCACACATCAACCCTCTTGATGATCTCCTTGATGAGATGATAGCATCAAAGTATGTGTTTGGATCACTGGTGAGATCGAGGTTCCTTAGCCTGTGCGATTGCTCCATTGTTGTCACAATAGAGCTCTATCAGGTCGGCAATGCTTGGAACCACTCCAAGTTCAACGATGAACTTCTTGATCCAAACTTCCTCCTTCACAGCATCAGAGGCGGCAATGTACTCAAATGCCATTGTAAAGTTGACTACTATTTCTTGCTTTGAACTCTTCCAGCTCACAACACCACCACCAATACAAAACACATAACCAGATTGCGATCTAAAATCATCCTTATTGGATTGGAAGCTAGCATCGGTGTAACCCCTTACAACGAGCTCATCTTCACCTCCAAAGACCAAGAATGCATCCTTAGTCCTTCGTAAGTACTTAAGGATGTTCTTAACAGCTGTCCAGTGACTTTCACCGGGGTTTGATTGGTACCTGCTCGTCATGCTCAAGGCATACGAGACATCGGGACGAGTACATATCATGGCATACATGATAGATCCAATTGCTGAGGCATATGGAATCTTACTCATGCGCTCTCTCTCCTCGGGTGTACTCGGACACTGAGATCTAGAAAGAGTTATACCATGTGACATGGGCAAGAATCCTTTCTTGGAATCTTGCATGCTAAACCTCTTTAGCACCTTGTCAATGTATGTACTTTGACTTAGGCCAAGAAGCTTTCTAGATCTATCTCTATAGATCCTGATGCCTAACACATAGGCTGCTTCACCCAAGTCCTTCATAGAGAAACATTTCCCTAGCCAAGTCTTTACAGACTGTAGCTCAGGAATGTCATTCCCGATGAGTAGTATGTCATCTACATACAACACCAAGAAGACAATAGTGCTCCCACTAACCTTCTTGTAGACACAAGGTTCATCTTCATTTTTGATAAAACCAAACTCTTTGATTGCTTCATCAAAATGAAGATTCCAACTTCGAGAAGCTTGCTTCAGTCCATAAATGGACCTTTGCAACTTGCACACTTTATTGGCATTCTCAGGAGTGACAAAACCCTCAGGCTGTGTCATGTACACATCCTCAAGTAGCTTTCCATTTAGGAATGCAGTTTTGACATCCATTTGCCATATCTCATAATCATAGTGTGCAGCAATAGCCAACAAAATTCGGATGGATTTAAGCATGGCAACTGGTGAAAAAGTTTCATCATAGTCAATACCATGAATTTGCTTGAAACCTTTTGCAACCAATCGTCCCTTAAAGGTAATCACATTACCATCCATGTCAGTTTTCTTCTTGAAAACCCATTTGCACCCTATAGGTTTTACCCCTTCAGGTGGATCAACCAAAGTCCATACTTGGTTTTCATACATGGATTCCATCTCAGATTTCATGGCCACTAGCCACTTCTCAGAGTCAGGCCCCGACATAGCTTGTTGGTAGGTTGTGGGCTCATCCTGATCCATGAGCATCACATCACCAGTGTGAGTCATGAGAAATCCATATCTCTCAGGCTCACGCCGAATCCTACCAGACCTACGTGGGCTCTGTGCTACAGGAACAGACTCTTGAACCACAACATCTTGTGGTGTCTGTTCAGGTTCCATTTCAGGTTCGATGTCCCCTTGTTGTTCTTGAATTTCTTCAAGTTCTACTTTCCTCCCACTAGTTCCTTTAGAGATAAACTCTTTCTCTAAAAAGACACCAGTTCGAGCAACAAACACTTTTTTCTCAGAAGGATTGTAGAAATAGTAACCCTTTGTTTCTTTGGGATACCCAACAAAGAGGCATTTATGAGATTTGGGCCCTAGTTTGTCAGAGGATTGACATTTCACATAAGCATCACAGCCCCAAATCTTCATAAAAGACAAACTGGGACACCTCCCACTCCATATCTCATATGGTGTCTTTTGAACCGATTTAGATGGAACTCAGTTTAGTGTAAAAGCGGCTGTCTCTAGAGCATGTCCCCAAAAGGAGTTTGGAAGGTCAGCTTGACTCATCATAGAGCGAACCATGTCTAATAGAGTTCGATTTCTCCTTTTAGATACACCATTCCATTGAGGTGTACCTGGTGGAGTGAGTTGTGATACTATACCACACTCCTTTAGATAGTCAAGGAATTCTCGATCCAAGTACTCTCCACCTCGATCTGATTGAAGTACTTTGATACTCTTCCCGAGTTGATTCTCTACTTCATTCTTGAATTCTTTGAACTTTTCAAAGGATTCTGACTTGTGTCTCATGAGATACACATAGCCATATCTACTGAAGTCATCAGTAAAGGTAATGAAGTATTGGAAGCCTCCTCTAGCATGTGTAGACATAGGGCCACATACATCACTATGTATGAGTCCTAGTAAGTCATTAGCCCTTTCACTTTGCCCTGTGAATGGGGCTTTGGTCATCTTGCCCAATAAACATGACTCACATGTCTCATATGATTCAAAATCAAATGAGTCCAAGAGTCCATCCTTATGGAGCTTGGATATGCGGGTCTCATTTATATGGCCCAAGCGACAGTGCCAGAGATAGGTCAGGTTTGAATCATTCAATCTGACCTTCTTGGTATTCACATTATAGATTGGATTTTTGAGTTCTAGAACATACAACCCATTGCTAAGTTGAGCACTACCATAAAAGATTTCATTCAAATAAATAGAACAACATTTGTCCTTTATTATAAATGAAAAACCTTTCTTGTCCAAGCAAGAAATAGAAATCAAATTTCTACTAATAGTAGGCACAAAGTAGCAGTTGTCTAATTCTAAAACTAATCCACTAGGTAAAGTGAGAACATAAGTCCCTACGGCTAAGGCAGCAACCCTTGCTCCATTTCCAACACGTAGGTCCACTTCACCTCGGGCCAATCTTCTACTTCTACTTAGATCCTGCACATTTGCACAAATGTGAGATCCACATCCAGTATCCAATACCCAAGATGAGGAAGTAGAAAAGTTAGCCTCTATAACAAGAATACCTGAAGTGGAAGTCTTACTTCCCTTTTCCTTAGCAAGTTCTTCAAGATAGAGCTTGTAGTTGCGCTTCCAGTGTCCAGGTTGCTTACAATGGAAGCACTCCCCTTCTTTTGCCACACCACCCTTTGGTTTCAGTGCAGCTGAAGAAGAATTAGCATTGGACTTTCCATTAGCTTTATCCTTCTTCTTGTTGGCTTTTCCCTTTCCCTTGCCCTTTTGAACCATCAAAATGGGCTTAGCCTTCTTAAGGTTTTGCTCAGCAGTTCTCAACATGTTGAGCAATTTAGGGAAGGACTTGTCAAGGTCGTTCATGTTATAGTTCATGATGAACTGACTGTAGCTTTCAGGCAACGATTGCAAGACTACATCAATAGCCAACTCTTTCTGAAGAGCAAATCCCAAACTCTCAAGATTCTCAATGTACCCAATCATCTTGAGCACATGAGGACCCACGGGACTTCCCTCAGACATTTTGCACTGAAACAATGCCTTAGAGGTCTCAAACCTCTCATGCCTAGCTTGCTCTTGGAAGAGCATTTTGAGATGTTCGATCATATCGAATGCCCCCATGTTTTCATGTTGCTTCTGAAGCTCAGATTCCATGGTAATAAGCATGAGGCAAGCAACATCCAAAGCATCATCAGAATGCCTCTTGTGAGCATCCCTTTCAGCTCTTGGAGCAGTGGCAGCAGGCTCATTCGGAATGGGCTGCTCTAGGACATAAGCCTTTCTCTCTTGCTTGAGGACTATCCTCAAGTTTCGGTACCATTTGAGAAAGTTGGTCCCATTCAATTTTTCCTTCTCAAGGATTGATCGCAATGAAAGTGTCGATGTGTTTTGTGCCATGGTTATCTACAACAGTAAATATGCAGTGTAAGAGTCATGTATTTTAATTCATTTAATAAGGACTTTTATTAAATGATACTCCCACTATTTTCCTCAAAATAATAACCCTCGATATTATTTCAGAACACCTCGGCACTAAGGTATTCTAGTGGGCCAAGATCCATATTTCACCACAACCTGAGTCAGCTTTGGCTTTTCTCTCAAGTTACAGTTATTTAGGTAGGCAACTCCTTGCCAATTGCATCTCATGCAACTCTTGGATAGTTGGGTGAACAACACTTGTCCAAGCTCATCTCATGAACTTAAGCCCAACTCTATGCCTCTAAGTCCCCAATCCTATTAGGATGACTTAGTTAAGTCAGACCCAAAGTTAGCAATTTGGATATCACTATTATCCCATCACGCCTTACCAAGATGAACATAGGTGCTTTGCTTTGGCAAACCCACCTAATGTTGATCAAAGTCTTGACAAGTGCCAACATTTGGAAGGCATCACATTTAATGACTTAATATTTGTTTGAGGGATTTTTCCTTTTGATCTCACCAATTTGTTATCTCCGGTTGTCTTATACATGCATCACATACAAATATAAAACATGCATCTCATGCTAACAAGAAAGTAAATGTGACATGGTTATAGCCCAAACTATATGATATTCTCAAGCCAATGAGAATATCATAAAAGCCTAAGAAAAGAAAAGAGTCTTCACAAGCTCCTTCTCCTCCTTTCTTGGTTGCCCTTTTGTTGTCACCTCCTTGGACATACCACCTTGGACGATCCCATAATGTACCATTACATCAATAATAGAAACCTTGAGTTACATTCGAGGGGAGTAAGGTGAGAAGAGAATGTACAATGAGAGTAACAAGAAAAGGCACGACTCACAGGCCGTATTTACAAGTACAACCAATCAAGGGCTATAACCATGCACCATGCTTCAAACACCAATTAGCATAACATGTCAAATCTCATTCAACAAAAATGTATGCCAATTAACGCATGCATTGATTAACTAGTTTTTATTTATGTGGCACTTCGCATACGGCGCTCCTCCTGGGCGGGGTCAAGGGGAGTCACCCTTGTGAAGGGATGCAAGGGGGGCAGCACGCCCGCCTGGTGAAAAAAATTGTCTTACAATTATGCTACTGAGATCTTCTATTTCGAGCAAGTAGGCACCCGAGACACCTCCATTCGAGCCACCAAGAGTACTCTACTTTCGTTGCCCGAATAGGCCGAATCCGAACCATGCTAAGGTTTTGCAACTATTGCAAGAGTCCTAATCCATATAGGTATCTCATACCAATCAATTTCGGGTTAATCTCATTAACCAATTTGTGTCATTTCTTCATATATCTCATATATTCATTACGAGTTCCAGTTTCATGCATCATGAATCAATCTAATTAATCATGGCTGAAAAGCAACCGAACACACAATATCATGCGATTCAACATTCAATCCCGATTTAGGGTTTCACCAGTAGCTCTGATACCATTGTAAGGTTTCATGAGCCAAACAAGCGCAGTGGAATTTAACCGAAACCCATCCAGGATCCAAGTGAAATGGGGTAAACCAGGTGTTCAAAAATTTTCATACCTAATTTTGGTTGAGATCTCTCACCCAACTGTAGAGTCAAATCACAAAACCTGAACAATTGTCATGTTCAATCTCTTTACGGTATCCACACAAGCTTCTCGAGATTACCACATTTTCACCACGTCCCGACAAATGCGTTTCTCGTGTGCTCGCAGTGCTAGCTTGCGTCCTCCAAGGAATTGTAAGAGAAGAGTGCGGCTGTCTCTTTTGGGAGGCTAGGGCAAGGCTGCAAATTTCTCACTAAAAGTTGTATTTATAGTGAGACTCAACTTCTAGGCCTAATGGGTTTCAAAGCCCTAATCCAATTAGGCTTTAATTTCAGGCTTAATAATGGCTCAACTTTTGGGCCCAGTTTTAATATCAAATTATTATGAAACCATAACCCAAATAATTATCCCATGCATTCTCATAATCCAAATAGCTCTATGTGTGCGATCCAATAGACTCTTACCACATTGGCAATGATCATAAATCACATTTATGATCATAAGCAATGAGCGGTGTCTAGCAACACATCATTGCTACCCAAGTGACAAGATTGTCGATGATTCGACTAAACCTTTATGATCATTACCCATATATGCCATTGTCCCTTTGTCCAAGATATTAAGACTAGGCACGAGACATGGAATGTGTCACTCTCATATAGCCCAATCTTTGGTTTCTTGATTACCGAGTAGACTAACTTAAATTGATGACATTGATATCGTATATCAACTCATCCGAGCATGGCCATGCATTTTCTAAGTCTCACTCTATCAAGGGGCCCGAAGATATCACTCCCGTTACATAGGAGGGACAAATCCCATCTTAATCATACAAATCCCTCTACATGATATGTGACATACCCAACGACCTCCTTCAAGTTCACTCACTTACGAGCAACAAAGGGAAGTATGAAAGTATGTGAATCACTGGTAGGGAACCTTGATGACTTTAGGTCAAAGGACTACATATACCATGATCACTATGAGAATCACTTACGACACTCATATAATGATCCATGTAGCGTTCTCATGGTGGCTTGGTCCAGTACACAAGTTGTCCAACTTGTGCCCATATGTAGACTACATATCTTATAGTAGTCTCCACATATTCTAGTCATTATGTATTATTGTAACCCGCTCCACAATAATACTAGACCATGGACATTTGAGAATAAAACATTCACAACTAGTTTGGAAATAAATGGAAACATTCACAACTTGTTTGGAATGAAATGGAAACATTCACAACTTGTTTGGAATGAAATGGAAACATTCACAACTAGTTTGGAATGAAATGGAAACATTCACAACTTGTTTGGAATGAAATGGAAACATTCACAACAATGAATGAAACATTTGGAACTTGAAAATGGAAACATTCACAACTTGTTTAGAATGAAATGGAAACATTCACAACTTGTTTGGAATGAAATGGAAAACATTCACAACTAGTTTGGAATGAAATGGAAACATTCACAACTTGTTTGGAATGAAATGGAAACATTCACAACTAGTTTGGAATGAAATGGAAACATTCACAACTTGTTTGGAATGAAATGGAAACATTCACAACTAGTTTGGAATGAAATGGAAACATTCACAACTAGTTTGGAATGAAATGGAAACATTCACAACTTGTTTGGAATGAAATGGAAACATTCACAACTTGTTTGGAATGAAATGGAAACATTCACAACTTGTTTGGAATGAAATGGAAACATTCACAACTTGTTTGGAATGAAATGGAAACATTCACAACTAGTTTGGAATGAAATGGAAACATTCACAACTTGTTTGGAATGAAATGGAAACATTCACAACTAGTTTTGAATGAAATGAAACATTCAAAACTTGTTTGGAATGAAATGAAAACATTCACAACTAGTTTTGGAATGAAATGGAAACATTCACAACTTGTTTGGAATGAAATGGAAACATTCACAACTTGTTTGGAATGAAATGGAAACATTCACAACTTGTTTGGAATGAAATGGAAACATTCACAACTTGTTTGGAATGAAATGGAAACATTCACAACTTGTTTGGAATGAAATGGAAACATTCACAACTTGTTTGGAATGAAATGGAAACATTCACAACTTGTTTGGAATGAAATGGAAACATTCACAACTTGTTTGGAATGAAATGGAAACATTCACAACTTGTTTGGAATGAAATGGAAACATTCACAACTAGTTTGGAATGAAATGGAAACATTCACAACTTGTTTGGAATGAAATGGAAACATTCACAACTTGTTTGGAATGAAATGGAAACATTCACAACTTGTTTGGAATGAAATGGAAACATTCACAACTTGTTTGGAAATGAAATGGAAAAACATTCACAACTTGTTTGGAATGAAATGGAAACATTCACAACTTGTTTGAATGAAATGGAAACATTCACAACTTGTTTGGAATGAAATGGAAACATTCACAACTTGTTTGGAATGAAATGGAAACATTCACAACTTGTTTGGAATGAAATGGAAACATTCACAACTTGTTTGGAATGAATGAAATGGAAACATTCACAACTTGTTTGGAATGAAATGGAAACATTCACAACTTGTTTGGAATGAAATGGAAACATTCACAACTTGTTTGGAATGAAATGGAAACATTCACAACTTGTTTGGAATGAAATGGAAACATTCACAACTACTTGTTTGGAATGAAATGGAAACATTCACAACTAGTTTGGAATGAAATGGAAACATTCACAACTTGTTTGGAATGAAATGGAAACATTCACAACTTGTTTGGAATGAAATGGAAACATTCACAACTTGTTTGAAATGGAAACATTCACAACTTGTTTGGAATGAAATGGAAACATTCACAACTTGTTTGGAATGAAATGGAAACATTCACAACTTGTTTGGAATGGAATGGAATGGAAACATTCACAACTTGTTTGGAATGAAATGGAAACATTCACAACTATTTTGGAATGAAATGGAAACATTCACAACTTGTTTGGAATGAAATGGAAACATTCACAACTAGTTTGGAATGAAATGGAAACATTCACAACTTGTTTGGAATGAAATGGAAAACATTCACAACTTGTTTGGAATGAAATGGAAACATTCACAACTTGTTTGGAATGAAATGGAAACATTCACAACTTGTTTAGAATGAAATGGAAACATTCACAACTTGTTTGGAATGAAATGGAAACATTCACAACTTGTTTGGAATGAAATGGAAACATTCACAACTTGTTTGGAATGAAATGGAAACATTCACAACTTGTTTGGAATGAAATGGAAACATTCACAACTTGTTTGGAATGAAATGGAAACATTCACAACTTGTTTGGAATGAAATGGAAACATTCACAACTTGTTTGGAATGAAATGGAAACATTCACAACTAGTTTGGAATGAAATGGAAACATTCACAACTTGTTTGGAATGAAATGGAAACATTCACAACTTGTTTGGAATGAAATGGAAACATTCACAACTTGTTTGGAATGAAATGGAAACATTCACAACTTGTTTGGAATGAAATGGAAACATTCACAACTTGTTTTGGAATGAAATGGAAACATTCACAACTTGTTTTGGAATGAAATGGAAACATTCACAACTTGTTTGGAAATGAAATGGAAACATTCACAACTTGTTTGGAATGAAAATGGAAACATTCACAACTTGTTTGGAATGAAATGGAAACATTCACAACTTGTTTGGAATGAAATGGAAACATTCACAACTTGTTTGGAATGAAATGGAAACATTCACAACTAGTTTGGAATGAAATGGAAACATTCACAACTTAGTTTGGAATGAAATGGAAACATTCACAACTAGTTTGGAATGAAATGGAAACATTCACAACTTGTTTGGAATGAAATGGAAACATTCACAAACTTTTTTGGAATGAAATGGAAACATTCACAACTTGTTTGGAATGAAATGGAAACATTCACAACTTGTTTGGAATGAAATGGAAACATTCACAACTTGTTTGGAATGAAAATGAAACATTCACAACTTGTTTGGAATGAAATGGAAACATTCACAACTAGTTTGGAATGAAATGGAAACATTCACAACTTGTTTGGAATGAAATGGAAACATTCACAACTTTTTTGAATGAAATGGAAACATTCACAACTTGTTTGGAATGAAATGGAAACATTCACAACTTGTTTGGAATGAAACATTCACAACTGGGAAACATTCACAACTTGTTTGGAATGAAATGGAAACATTCACAACTTGTTTGGAATGAAATGGAAACATTCACAACTTGTTTGGAATGAAATGGAAACATTCACAACTTGTTTGGAATGAAATGGAAACATTCACAACTTGTTTGGAATGAAATGGAAACATTCACAACTTGTTTGGAATGAAATGGAAACATTCACAACTTGTTTGGAATGAAATGGAAACATTCACAACTTGTTTGGAATGAAATGAAACATTCACAACTTGTTTGGAATGAAATGGAAACATTCACAACTAGTTTGGAATGAAATGGAAACATTCACAACTTGTTTGGAATGAAATGGAAACATTCACAACTTGTTTGGAATGAAATGGAAACATTCACAACTTGTTTGGAATGAAATGGAAACATTCACAACTTGTTTTGAAATGAAATGGAAACAAACACAACTTGTTTGGAATGAAATGGAAACATTCACAACTTGTTTGGAATGAAATGGAAACATTCACAACTTGTTTGAATGAAATGGAAACATTCACAACTTGTTTGGAATGAAATGGAAACATTCACAACTTGTTTGGAATGAAATGGAAACATTCACAACTTGTTTGGAATGAAATGGAAACATTCACAACTTGTTTGGAATGAAATGGAAACATTCACAACTTGTTTGGAATGAAATGGAAACATTCACAACTTGTTTGGAATGAAATGGAAACATTCACAACTTGTTTGGAATGAAATGGAAACATTCACAACTTGTTTGGAATGAAATGGAAACATTCACAACTTGTTTGGAATGAAATGGAAACATTCACAACTTGTTTGGAATGAAATGGAAACATTCACAACTTGTTTGGAATGAAATGGAAACATTCACAACTTGTTTGGAATGAAATGGAAAACATTCACAACTAGTTTGGAATGAAATGGAAACATTCACAACTTGTTTGGAATGAAATGGAAACATTCACAACTTGTTTGGAATGAAATGGAAACATTCACAACTTGTTTGGAATGAAATGGAAACATTCACAACTTGTTTTGGAATGAAATGGAAACATTCACAACTTAGTTTGGAATGAAATGGAAACATTCACAACTAGTTTGGAATGAAATGGAAACATTCACAACTTGTTTGGAATGAAATGAAAACATTCACAACTTGTTTGGAATGAAATGGAAACATTCACAACTTGTTTTGAATGAAATGGAAACATTCACAACTTGTTTGGAATGAAATGGAAACATTCACAACTTGTTTGGAATGAAATGGAAACATTCACAACTTGTTTTGGAATGAATGGAAACATTCACAACTAGTTTGGAATGAAATGGAAACATTCACAACTTGTTTGGAATGAAATGGAAACATTCACAACTTGTTTGGAATGAAATGAAAACATTCACAACTTGTTTGGAATGAAATGGAAACATTCACAACTTGTTTGGAATGAAATGGAAACATTCACAACTTGTTTGGAATGAAATGGAAACATTCACAACTTGTTTGGAATGAAATGGAAACATTCACAACTTGTTTGGAATGAAATGGAAACATTCACAACTTGTTTGGAAATGAATGGAAACATTCACAACTTGTTTGGAATGAAATGGAAACATTCACAACTTGTTTGGAATGAAATGGAAACATTCACAACTTGTTTGGAATGAAATGGAAACATTCACAACTTGTTTGGAATGAAATGGAAACATTCACAACTTGTTTGAATGAAATGGAAACATTCACAACTTGTTTGGAATGAAATGGAAACATTCACAACTGTTTTTGAAATGAAATGGAAACATTCACAACTTGTTTGGAATGAAATGGAAACATTCACAACTTGTTTGGAATGAAAAAAATTCACAAACTGTTTTGAATGAAATGAAAAACATTCACAACTTGTTTGGAATGAAATGGAAACATTCACAACTAGTTTGGAATGAAATGGAAACATTCACAACTTGTTTGGAATGAAATGGAAACATTCACAACTTGTTTGGAATGAAATGGAAACATTCACAACTTGTTTGGAATGAAATGGAAACATTCACAACTTGTTTGGAATGAAATGGAAACATTCACAACTTGTTTGGAATGAAATGGAAACATTCACAACTTGTTTGGAATGAAATGGAAACATTCACAACTTGTTTGGAATGAAATGAAATGGAAACATTCACAACTTGTTTGGAAATGAAATGGAAACATTCACAACTTGTTTGGAATGAAATGGAAAACATTCACAACTTGTTTGGAATGAAATGGAAACATTCACAACTTGTTTGGAATGAAATGGAAACATTCACAACTTGTTTTGGAATGAAATGGAAACATTCACACAACTTGTTTGGAATGAAATGGAAACATTCACAACTTGTTTGGAATGAAATGGAAACATTCACAACTTGTTTGGAATGAAATGGAAACATTCACAACTTGTTTGGAATGAAATGGAAACATTCACAACTTGTTTGGAATGAAATGGAAACATTCACAACTAGTTTGGAATGAAATGGAAACATTCACAACTTGTTTGGAATGAAATGGAAACATTCACAACTTGTTTGGAATGAAATGGAAACATTCACAACTTGTTTGGAATGAAATGGAAACATTCACAACTTGTTTGGAATGAAATGGAAACATTCACAACTTGTTTGGAATGAAATGGAAACATTCACAACTTGTTTGGAATGAAATGGAAACATTCACAACTTGTTTGGAATGAAATGGAAACATTCACAACTTGTTTGGAATGAAATGGAAACATTCACAACTTGTTTGGAATGAAAATGGAAACATTCACAACTTGTTTGGAATGAAATGGAAACATTCACAACTTGTTTGGAATGAAATGGAAACATTCACAACTTGTTTGGAATGAAATGGAAACATTCACAACTTGTTTGGAAAATGGAAACATTCACAACTTGTTTGGAATGAAATGGAAACATTCACAACTTGTTTGGAATGAAATGGAAACATTCACAACTTGTTTGGAATGAAATGGAAACATTCACAACTTGTTTGGAATGAAATGGAAACATTCACAACTTGTTTGGAATGAAATGGAAACATTCACAACTTGTTTGGAATGAAATGGAAACATTCACAACTTGTTTGGAATGAAATGGAAACATTCACAACTTGTTTGGAATGAAATGGAAACATTCACAACTTGTTTGGAATGAAATGGAAACATTCACAACTTGTTTGGAATGAAATGGAAACATTCACAACTTGTTTGGAATGAAATGGAAACATTCACAACTTGTTTGGAATGAAATGGAAACATTCACAACTTGTTTTTTGTTTGGAATGAAATGGAAACATTCACAACTTGTTTAGAAATGAAATGGAAACATTCACAACTTGTTTGGAATGAAATGGAAACATTCACAACTTTTTTGGAATGAAATGGAAACATTCACAACTTGTTTGGAATGAAATGGAAACATTCACAACTTGTTTGGAATGAAATGGAAACATTTACAATAAGTTTAGAATGAAATTAAAACATTCGGAACTTGTTTGGAGTAGACACATTCACAACTTGTTTAGAATGAATTCAAAACATTCACAACTTGTTTGTTTTGAAAACACTTATAACTACTTAAGACTGAAATCAAAACTTTCACAACTAGTTTAGATTGAAATGGAAACAATCACAACTTGTTTGCAATGAAATTGGGATATTTAGATGTAGTTTGGAATTAAATGGAAACATTTATAACCTGTTTGAAATGGAATGAAAATATTAACAATTTGTTTAGACTAAAATGGAAGCCTTGAGAACTTCATTGGAATACAAATGTTTATGACTTATTTATATTAAATTGGAAATGTTAAAATGTTTGGAGAGGAAACATTAACTACTTGTTTATGTTGATATGGAAACAACTTGTTTCGAGTAAATTGCAAACATTCACAAGTAGTTTAGAATGCAATAAAATACTAAGAACTTGTTTAGAAAAGAAACATCCACACCTTGATTGCAAACGATACATTCAAGGCTAGTTTAGAATGAAATGGAAATTTTCACAACTATGTTTACAATAAAATTGAAAACATTCACAACTAGTTACCCACTCTGGCTAGTCGATATTGTGGTGCTAAACATTGTTGCATTTTAGATTCTAGAATTGAGTAAGCGTATCTTATATAGGCAATCAAAAACAATACCTTAAGGTGCATACCCAAGTGGCCCTCTTGAGAGCAGCAGGCACATGTCACACAGTCTATTGGTCCAACCATCACATAACTATTCACATTTCATGCACTACCATGGCAAAAAAGAAGGAAAACACCAAGCAAAGTGGTCTTTGTCTTGGCTACCACACATTAGGCAATCTAGTTAATTCTAGTGACCAGCCATTGCACCTATTGTTTCCACTAACAAAAGGTATCAATCTAGCCTCATACCCTCCTATTTTATTTGCTCCAATATCAATTACAAACTTAGAGCAAACCAAGGATTCATATTTTCTTTACATCAATAGCCCACAAATGGACCAAGTTATGGATTTTTTATCAAGATAGTTTAGAAAATTTGACAACTTCTTAGGAATACATGCATCAAGCGCTTTTTTCTAATAGCAAGATTCACAACACTGTTTCGAATAAGAAGCTCAACATCAATTTGTGGCGTACTTAGGCGCTTATCTAAAAACTCAGAAATTTCAAGTCCCAGTTAACCTTCTAGACTTGTCCTATAGTGGAATGGTCAAAATTTCATACCAAGACTGAAATCTATACAGGGAGATATTAAACTTTCACATACATGGTCGAAATTCTGACAACTTTTGGACCATTTTAACCATACAATTTTTCCAAACCAATGCAAAAACTTCATCCACATGGGGTAAACCCTCCAAGGCTATCCCACACATGTACAATACACATGAATTGGACAAGAGTTCCCTGCCGACATTTAGAACATAAATCTTGATGTGGCCCAAAAAATTTAGAATTTACAAGGATGAGTATCTAGCCGATGCATCACAACTAGGAGCTCTGCAAAACATCCTTGGAACCCTATGGACATAGCCATAAACAATCATCACACTCAAAAGTTCACATGGAACATTCTCGTCCAAATTTACATACAATCGAAACATGCAAAACTGGATTGGAATAAACACTACTAATATGGTTACTAACTAGCTTGGAATGACATGGACCCTAGGGTGACAGGAGTTGTGTGAGCACCACAAAAAGGATTCACCAAAAACACGTGATGCTGAGTGACAGAATGCTGCCAACACTCGCTCAAATAGTTCGCAACGAAACGTTATTATTAACACTTTCATACCATACCAGTTGATTAAAAATACCAAAATAGTTCCTAGAATCACTAAAATTTCCAGCTCATAGCTAGACATATGGTTGTAAAAGTACCTAAAATTTCAGATCAAGTTTAGAATCACAATGGTTGTTAGTTAAAAGGTGATCTTTTAGTTGGACCTGAAACATTCAAAAATTGAGGGGAGTGAAGTCAAAACGTTGATAACTTGTTAGGAATGAAAAGGGTACGGCCGTGGACATATTTTGATTGGAAGGCTAACATTCACAGCTAGCATGAAATGATATTGTAACAAACGTTCGCATAGTTGTTTGGACAATAAAAATACACAAGTATACCCTGACACCCATAATATGACATATAGTACACTATTTAGACTATACAGACAAACCAAATGCAAACAGCCACAACACATGAATCATACTAAAAGCCGCACATGAAAACATGCGCCTTTTAAGCCTGGAATGACATAGTAACTCATATTACACCATAGGTTAGTCTATGCAACCTTGAAATAAACTTAAGTGGATAGAATCACTATGCAAGCCCTCCCTCAAGCTAATGCTTGGTCTTAAGAGGATTAAAACAGTAGTTAGTACTAAATTTCTCTGGGCCCGCGTAACTTTCCATGGGTGTTGACATTTATTACTGAGGTTTGCCCCTTGGATTCCCCACAACTTGTCGACAAAGTTGATGTGAACATTCACAAACGAGTTCCTAACTGTATTACCTACTTGGACTAAACTGTTTTTGCAAATCGACACTCTCCTCAGTTGCAAACAGTTCAAAAAAAATTGGAAACATT
Organism: Aquilaria sinensis; assembly: GCA_005392925.1. Lineage (NCBI taxonomy): Eukaryota > Viridiplantae > Streptophyta > Magnoliopsida > Malvales > Thymelaeaceae > Aquilaria > Aquilaria sinensis. The sequence goes on along the minus strand of SMDT01002058.1, from coordinate 30,033 downwards.
CTTAACCTGTGTCCACTGAAAAATACTAACAACTTGTGGCTCATGAAATGCCTTTTTTCACTGCCACTTTCAAATGCGTTTGTAATATTCACAAAACCTTTCTAATGAAATGGCAACATTCACTCACTAAGTTTGGAAATGTAAGCATTTACTAGGAATGAAATGAAACATTCTGTAGTTAGTTTGGAATGACTGGAATAGCACAACATTTTTGATGTTATGAAATGGTAATCTTCACAACTAGTTTGGAACGAAAGAAAACCATTCACAACAGTGTTTAGGTTGAAATGAAAAGGAAACATTGACATCTGGTTTTGGACCAAAATGGAAAATTTCACAACTAGTTTGGACTAAAATGGAAACATTCACATTCTTGTTTGCAATGAAATGGAAGCATTCACAACTTGTTTGGAATGAAATGGAAGCATTCACAACTAGTTTGGAACAAAATGGAACGTTTCAAATGGAAACATTCACAACTTGTTTAGAATTAAACGTGAAGCATTCACATCTAGTCTTGAATGGGAAACATCTCAAAACTAGTTTGGAATGAAATGGAAACATCCACAACTTGTTTGGACTGAAATGGAAAGCTTCACAACTAGCTTGGAATGAGATGGAAACATTCACAACATATTTGTAATGAAATTTCTGTGACTTGAAAACTCATTGAGGAAGGAAATGGAAACAGTCACAACTTGTTTGGAATGAAATGTAAACATTCACAAGTTGTTTGGCATGAAATGGAAACATTCATAACTAGTTTAAAATGAATGGAAACATTCACAAGTTATTTACAATGGAATGGTTAAGTAGCCATAATTTGTCAGGTTTGAAACATTCAAAACTTCGAATGGATGGAAACATTCACAACTAGTTTGGAATCAATGGAAACATTCACAACTTCTTTTGAATGAATAGATTGGAATGAAAAGGAAACCTTGACAACTTGTTTGTCCTGAAATGGAAACATATCACAACTTGTTTGGAATGAAATGGATCATGTCTCACAACTCTGTTTGGAATGAAATGGAAACATTCACAATCTGTTTAGAATGTAGAGTGAAAACATTCTTCAACATGTTTGCAATGGAACAAAAAGGTGTTTGCATTGAAATGAGAAACATTCAATAAATTCTTGTTTAGAAGTGAAATGGAGGCCAAGTCACAACTTCTTTATTTTGAAATGGAAACATTCATAACTTTTTTCGAGTACCCTGGAAACATTCACAACATTTTTGGTGAGAAATGGAAACATTAACAACTTGTTTGCAATGTAATGGAAACATTCAGAACTTGTTTGGATTAAAATGATGAATGGAAGTATTCACAACTTGTTTGGAATGAAAATGGAAAACATTCACAACTTGTTTGGAAAGAAATGGAAACATTCACAACTAGTTTCGAATGAATGGCAAGCATTCAAAACAGGAATACAATGAAATGGAAACAAATGACAACTTGGAAATGAAATGGAAACATTCACAACTTTGTTTTGAATGAAACGAAAACATTCACAACTTGTTTGGAATGCAAATGGAAACATTCACAACAAGTTTGGAATGAAATTGAAACATTTGCAACTCGTTAGCAACATTCACAACTTGTTTAGAATGAAATGGAAACATTCACAACTAGTTTGGAATAAAATGGAAACATTCACAACTTGTTTGGAATGAAACTTGGAAACATTCAGCTAACTAGTTTGTTTGAAATGAAATGGAAACATTTACAACTACAATTGTTTAGAATGAAATGGAAACATTCACAACTAGTTTGGAATGAAATGGAAACAAACATTCACAACTAGTTTCCAATGAAATGGAAACATTCACAACTTGTTTGGAATGAAATGGAAACATTCACAACTAGTTTGGAATGAAATGGAAACATTCACAACTAGTTTTGAATGAAATGGAAACATTCACAACTAGTTTGGAATGAAATGGAAACATTCACAACTTGTTTGGAATGAAATGGAAACATTCACAACTACTTTGGAATGAAACGAAAACATTCACAACTTGTTTGGAATGAAATGGAAACATTCACAACTTGTTTTGAATGAAATGGAAACATTCACAACTTGTTTGGAATGAAATGGAAACATTCACAACTTGTTTGGAATGAAATGGAAACATTCACAACTTGTTTGGAATGAAATGGAAACATTCACAACTAGTTTGGAATGAAATGGAAACATTCACAACTAGTTTGGAATCAAATGGAAACATTCACAACTAGTTTCGAATGAAATGGAAACATTCACAACTAGTTTGGAATGAAATGGAAACATTCACAACTAGTTTCGGAATGAAATGGAAACATTCACAACTTGTTTGGAATGAAATGGAAACATTCACAACTAGTTTGGAATGAAATGGAAATGGAAACATTTGACAACTAGTTTGGAATGAAATGGAAACATTCACAACTAGTTTGGATTGAAATGGAAACATTCACAACTATGTTTGAAATGAAATGGAAACATTCACAACTTGTTTGGAATGAAATGGAAACATTCACAACTTGTTTGGAATGAAATGGAAACATTCACAACTTGTTTGGAATGAATTGGAAACATTCATAACATGTTTGGAATGAAATGGAAACATTCACAACTTGTTTGGAATGAAATGGAAACATTCACAACTAGTTTGGAATGAAATGGAAATGTTCACAACTTGTTTGGAATGAAATTGAACCATTAACTAACTTGTTTGGATTGAAACGAAAACATTCACACCTTGTTTAAAATATCATCACAACTTCTTTGGATGACTGGAAACATCACAACTGGTTTGAAATGAAATGGAAACATTGACAACTTATTTGATGAAATGGAAACATTCACAATTTGTTTTGAATGAAGTGGAAACATTCATAAACTTGTTTGGAATGAAATGGAAACATTCACAACTTGTTTGGAATGAAATGGAAACATTCACAACTTGTTTGGAATGAAATGGAAACATTCACAACTTGTTTGGAATGAAAAGGAAACATTCACAACTAGTTTGGAATGAAATGGAAACATTCACAACTTGTTTGGAATGAAATGGAAACATTCACAACTTGTTTGGAATGAAATGGAAAGCATTCACAACTTGTTTGGAATGAAATGGAAACATTCACAACTTGTTTTGCGAATGAAAAATGGGCAAACATTCACAACTTGTTTTAATGAATGAAATGGAAACATTCACAACTTGTTTGGAATGAAATGGAAACATTCACAACTTGTTTGGAATGAAATGGAAACATTCACAACTAGTTTGGAATGAAATGGAAACATTCACAACTAGTTTGGAATGAAATGGAAACATTCACAACTTGTTTGGAATGAAATGGAAACATTCACAACTAGTTTGGAATGAAATGGATTGGAAACATTCACAACTAGTTTGGAATGAAATGGAAACATTCACAAGTTGTTTGGGAATGAAATGGAAACATTCACAACTAGTTTGGAATGAAATGGAAACATTCACAACTAGTTTGGAATGAAATGGAACGAAATGCATTCACAACTAGTTTGGAATGAATCAGAAACATGGAAACATTAACAACTAGTTTGGAATGAACTGGAAACAAACACAACTTTTTTTTAATGTTTGGAATGAAATGGAAACATTCACAACTAGTTTGGAATGAAATGGAAACATTCACAACAGTTTGGAATGAAATGGAAACATTCACAACTAGTTTGGAATGAAATGGAAACATTCACAACTAGTTTGGAATGAAATGGAAACATTCACAACTTGTTTTGAATGAATGGAAACATTCACAACTTGTTTGGAATGAAATGGAAACATTCACAACTTGTTTGGAAAAAGTGAAACTTTAGAAAGAATTAGAAACATTCACAACTAGTTTGGAATGAAATGGAAACATTCACAACTTGTTTGGAATGAAATGGAAACATTCACAACTTGTTTGGAATGAAATGGAAACATTCACAACTAGTTTGGAATGAAATGGAAACATTCACAACTAGTTTGGAATGAAATGGAAACATTCACAACAGGTTTGGAATGAAATGGAAACATTCACAACTTGTTTGGAATGAAATGGAAACATTCACAACATGTTTGGAAAGAAATGGAAACATTCACAACTTGTTTGGAATGAAATGGAAACATTCACAACTTGTTTGGAATGAAATGGAAACATTCACAACTTGTTTGGAATGAAATGGAAACATTCACAACTTGTTTGGAATGAAATGGAAACATTCACAACAAGTTTGGAATGAAATGGAAACATTCACAACTTGTTTGGAATGAAATGGAAACATTCACAACTTGTTTTGGAATGAAATGGAAACATTCACAACTAGTTTGGAATGAAATGGAAACATTCACAACTAGTTTGGAATGAAATGGAAACATTCACAACTAGTTTTGGAATGAAATGGAAACATTCACAACTTGTTTGGAATGAAATGGAAACATTCACAACTTGTTTGGAATGAAATGGAAACATTCACAACTTTATTTGGAATGAAATGGAAACATTCACAACTTGTTTGGAATGAAATGGAAACATTCACAACTTGTTTGGAAATGAAATGGAAACATTCACAACTTGTTTCGAATGAAATGGAAACATTCACAACTAGTTTGGAATGAAATGGAAACATTCACAACTTGTTTGGAATGAAATGGAAACATTCACAACTAGTTTGGAAGGAAATGGAAACATTCACAACTTGTTTGGAATGAAATGGAAACATTCACAACTTGTTTGGAATGAAATGGAAACATTCACAACTTGTTTGGAATGAAATGGAAACATTCACAACTTGTTTGGAATGAAATGGAAACATTCACAACTAGTTTGGAATGAAATGGAAACATTCACAACTTGTTTTGAATGAAATGGAAACATTCACAACTTGTTTTTGAAATGGAAACATTCACAACTAGTTTGGAATGAATGGAAACATTCACAACTAGTTTGGAATGAAAAGAAACATTCACAACTTGTTTGGAATGAAATGGAAACATTCACAACTTGTTTTCAATGAAATGGAAACATTCACAACTAGTTTGGAATGAAATGGAAACATTCACAACATGTTTGGAATGAAATTTCTTTTGAAACATTCACAACTAGTTTGGAATGAAATGGAAACATTCACAACTTGTTTGGAATGAAATGGAAACATTCACAACTAGTTTGGAATGAAATGGAAACATTCACAACTTGTTTGGAATGAAATGGAAACATTCACAACTTGTTTGGAATGAAATGGAAACATTCCAATCTAATTAGGCTTGAAATGGAAACATTCACAACTAGTTTGGAATGAAATGGAAACATTCACAACTTGTTTGGAATGAAATGGAACCATTCACAACTAGTTTGGAATGAAATGGAAACATTCACAACTTGTTTGGAATGAAATGGAAACATTCACAACTAGTTTGGAATGAAATGGAAACATTCACAACTTGTTTGGAATGAAATGGAAACATTCACAACTAGAATGGAATGAAATGGAAACATTCACAACTTGTTTGGAATGAAATGGAAACATTCACAACTTGTTTGGAATGAAATGGAAACATTCACAACTTGTTTGGAATGAAATGGAAACAATCACAACTTGTTTGGAATGAAATGGAAACATTCACAACTTGTTTGGAATGAAATGGAAACATTCACAACTTGTTTGGAATGAAATGGAAACATTCACAACTTGTTTGGAATGAAATGGAAACATTCACAACTAAGTTTGGAATGAAATGGAAACATTCACAACTTGTTTGGAATGAAATGGAAACATTCACAACTTGTTTGGAATGAAATGGAAACATTCACAACTTGTTTTGGAATGAAATAATGACATTCAGAATAAGTTCAAAATTGTTTTGGAATGAAATGGAAACATTCACAACTATGTTTGGAATGGAAATGGAAACATTCACAACTTTTAGGTGGAAACAAGCACAAGTGTTTAGAATATGGAAACATTCACAACTAGTTTGGAATGAAATGGAAACATTCACAACAACGTTTGGAATGAAATGGAAACATTCACAACTTGTTTGGAATGAAATGGAAACATTCACAACTAGTTTGGAATGAAATGGAAACATTCACAACTAGTTTGGAATGAAATGGAAACATTCACAACTTGTTTGGAATGAAATGGAAACATTCACAACTAGTTTGGAATGAAATGGAAACATTCACAACATAGTTTGGAATGAAATGGAAACATTCACAACTAGTTTGGAATGAAATGGAAACATTCACAACTTGTTTGGAAACATTCACAACTTGTTTGGAATGAATGGAAACATTCACAACTAGTTTGGAATGAAATGGAAACATTCACAACTTGTTTAGAATGAAATGGAAACATTCACAACTTGTTTGGAATGAAATGGAAACATTCACAACTTGTTTGGAATGAAATGGAAACATTCACAACTAGTTTGGAATGAAATGGAAACATTCACAACTTGTTTGGAATGAAATGGAAACATTCACAACTTGTTTGGAATGAAATGGAAACATTCACAACTAGTTTGGAATGAATGGAAAACATTCACAACTTGTTTGGAATGAAATGGAAACATTCACAACTTGTTTGGAATGAAATGGAAACATTCACAACTTGTTTGGAATGAAATGGAAACATTCACAACTAGTTTGGAATGAAATGGAAACATTCACAACTAGTTTGGAATGAAATGGAAACATTCACAACTTGTTTGAAATGGAAACATTCACAACTAGTTTGGAATAAAATGGAAACATTCACAACTAGTTTGGAATGAAATGGAAACATTCACAACTTGTTTGGAATGAAATGGAAACATTCACAACTTGTTTGGAATGAAATGGAAACATTCACAACTTGTTTGGAATGAAATGGAAAAATTCACAACTTGTTTGGAATGAAATGGAAACATTCACAACTAGTTTGGAATGAAATGGAAACATTCACAACTTGTTTGGAATGAAATGGAAACATTCACAACTTGTTTGGAATGAAATGGAAACATTCACAACTTGTTTGGAATGAAATGGAAACATTCACAACTAGTTTGGAATGAAATGGAAACATTCACAACTTGTTTGGAATGAAATGGAAACATTCACAACTTGTTTGGAATGAAATGGAAACATTCACAACTTGTTTGGAATGAAATGGAAACATTCACAACTTGTTTAGAATGAAATGGAAACATTCACAACTTGTTTGGAATGAAATGGAAACATTCACAACTTGTTTAGAATGAAATGGAAACATTCACAACTTGTTTGGAATGAAATGGAAACATTCACAACTTGTTTGGAATGAAATGGAAACATTCACAACTTGTTTGGAATGAAATGGAAACATTCACAACTTGTTTGGAATGAAATGGAAACATTCACAACTAGTTTAGAATGAAATGGAAACATTCACAACTTGTTTGGAATGAAATGGAAACATTCACAACTAGTTTGGAATGAAATGGAAACATTTTGGACAACTTGTTTTTTTTGAAATGGAAACATTCACAACTTGTTTGGAATGAAATGGAAACATTCACAACTTGTTTTGGAATGAAATGGAAACATTCACAACTAGTTTGGAATGAAATGGAAACATTCACAACTTGTTTAGAATGAAATGGAAACATTCACAACTTGTTTGGAATGAAATGGAAACATTCACAACTAGTTTAGAATGAAATGGAAACATTCACAACTTGTTTGGAATGAAATGGAAACATTCACAACTTGTTTGGAATGAAATGGAAACATTCACAACTAGTTTAGAATGAAATGGAAACATTCACAACTAGTTTGGAATGAAATGGAAACATTCACAACTAGTTTGGAATGAAATGGAAACATTCACAACTTGTTTGGAATGAAATGGAAACATTCACAACTTGTTTAGGAATGAAATGGAAACATTCACAACTAGTTTGGAATGAAATGGAAACATTCACAACTTGTTTGGAATGAAATGGAAACATTCACAACTTGTTTGGAATGAAATGGAAACATTCACAACTTGTTTGGAATGAAATGGAAACATTCACTAGGAGTTTGGAATGAAATGGAAACATTCACAACTTGTTTGGAATGAAATGGAAACATTCACAACTAGTTTGGAATGAAATGGAAACATTCACAACTTGTTTGGAATGAAATGGAAACATTCACAACTTGTTTAAATGAATGACAACTGGAAACATTCACAACTTGTTTGGAATGAAATGGAAACATTCACAACTAGTTTATAATGAAATGGAAACATTCACAACTTGTTTGGAATGAAATGGAAACATTCACAACTAGTTTGGAATGAAATGGAAACATTCACAACTTGTTTGGAATGAAATGGAAACATTCACAACTAGTTTGGAATGAAATGGAAACATTCACAACTTGTTTTGGAATGAAATGGAAACATTCACAACTAGTTTGGAATGAAATGGAAACATTCACAACTTGTTTAGAATGAAATGGAAACATTCACAACTTGTTTGGAATGAAATGGAAACATTCACAACTAGTTTAGAATGAAATGGAAACATTCACAACTTGTTTAGAATGAAATGGAAACATTCACAACTAGTTTAGAATGAAATGGAAACATTCACAACTAGTTTAGAAATGAATGGAAACATTCACAACTAGTTTAGAATGAAATGGAAACATTCACAACTAGTTTGGAATGAAATGGAAACATTCACAACTTGTTTGGAATGAAATGGAAACATTCACAACTTGTTTGGAATGAAATGGAAACATTCACAACTTGTTTGGAATGAAATGGAAACATTCACAACTTGTTAGGAATGAAATGAAACATTCACAACTTGTTTGGAATGAAATGGAAACATTCACAACTAGTTTGGAATGAAATGGAAACATTCACAACTTGTTTGGAATGAAATGGAAACATTCACAACTAGTTTGGAATGAAATGGAAACATTCACAACTAGTTTGGAATGAAATGGAAACATTCACAACTTGTTTGGAATGAAATGGAAACATTCACAACTTGTTTGGAATGAAATGGAAACATTCACAACTTGTTTGGAATGAAATGGAAACATTCACAACTAGTTTGGAATGAAATGGAAACATTCACAACTTGTTTGGAATGAAATGGAAACATTCACAACTTTTATGGAATGAAATGGAAACATTCACAACTAGTTTAGAATGAAATGGAAACATTCACAACTTGTTTGGAATGAAATGGAAACATTCACAACTAGTTTGGAATGAAATGGAAACATTCACAACTAGTTTGGAATGAAATGGAAACATTCACAACAAGTTTAAAATGAAATGGAAACATTCACAACTTGTTTGGAATGAAATGGAAACATTCACAACTTGTTTGGAATGAAATGGAAACATTCACAACTTGTTTGGAATGAAATGGAAACATTCACAACTTGTTTGGAATGAAATGGAAACATTCACAACTAGTTTGGAATGAAATGGAAACATTCACAACTAGTTTGGAATGAAATGGAAACATTCACAACTTGTTTGGAATGAAATGGAAACATTCACAACTTGTTTAGAATGAAATGGAAACATTCACAACTTGTTTGGAATAAATGGAAACATTCACAACTAGTTTAGAATGAAATGGAAACATTCACAACTTGTTTGGAATGAAATGGAAACATTCACAACTTGTTTGGAATGAAATGGAAACATTCACAACTTGTTTGGAATGAAATGGAAACATTCACAACTTGTTTGGAATGAAATGGAAACATTCACAACTTGTTTGGAATGAAATGGAAACATTCACAACTTGTTTGGAATGAAATGGAAACATTCACAACTTGTTTAGAATGAAATGGAAACATTCACAACTTGTTTGGAATGAAATGGAAACATTCACAACTTGTTTGGAATGAAATGGAAACATTCACAACTAGTTTGGAATGAAATGGAAACATTCACAACTTGTTTGGAATGAAATGGAAACAATCACAACTAGTTTGGAATGAAATGGAAACATTCACAACTTGTTTGGAATGAAATGGAAACATTCACAACTTGTTTGGAATGAAATGGAAACATTCACAACTTGTTTGGAATGAAATGGAAACATTCACAACTAGTTTGGAATGAAATGGAAACATTCACAACTAGTTTACAATGAAATGGAAACATTCACAACTTGTTTGGAATGAAATGGAAACATTCACAACTTGTTTGGAATGAAATGGAAACATTCACAACTAGTTTGGAATGAAGAGGAAACATTCACAACTTGTTTGGAATGAAATGGAAACATTCACAACTTGTTTAGAATGAAATGGAAACATTCACAACTTGTTTGGAATGAAAAACATTCACAACTAGTTTGGAATAAATGGAAACATTGAAACGTTTCACAATTTGGAAATGGAAACATTCACAACTAGTTTAGAATGAAATGGAAACATTCACAACTAGTTTGGAATGAAATGGAAACATTCACAACTAGTTTAGAATGAAATGGAAACATTCACAACTAGTTTTGGAATGAAATGGAAACATTCACAACTTATTTGGAATGAATGGAAACATTCACAACTAGTTTAGAATGAAATGGAAACATTCACAACTTTTTTGAAATGGAAACATTCACAACTTGTTTAGAATGAAATGGAAACATTCACAACTTGTTTTTTTGAAATGAAATGGAAACATTCACAACTAGTTTGGAATGAAATGGAAACATTCACAACTAGTTTACAATGAAATGGAAACATTCACAACTTGTTTGGAATGAAATGGAAACATTCACAACTTGTTTAGAATCAAATGGAAACATTCACAACTACTTTTTAATGAATGGAAACACTCACTCTAGTTTAGCTGTGAAATGCTTCCATTTCATCAAACTAGTTTGGAATGTTTCCATGCCAAACAGGCTTTGAATGTTTCCATTTTATTCAAAACTCATTTTGAATGTTCCCGTTTGGAATTAAATGGAAACATTCACAAATGTTTCCATTTCAATCTAAACAAGTCACAAATGTTTCTATTTTAAACTAAACAACTTGTTGTGAATGAAATGTCAAATTCAAACAAGTTTTGTGGAATGTTTCCTTTTCATTCTAAACAAGTTTGTGAATGTTTCCAAACATTCTAAACAATTTGTTATGAAATGGAAACATTCACAAAGATGTTGTGAAATGTTTCCATTCAAAACAAGTAGTGAATGTTTCCATTTCAATCTAAACTAGTTGTGAATGAAATGGAAACATTCCAACAAGTTGTAAATGTAATCCATTTCATTCCAAACTTGTTGTGAAATATTTACATTTATTTCTAAACAACTAATGAATGTTTCCATTTCAGACATGTTATGAGTTTTTACATTTCATTCTAAACAAGTTTGGAATGATTTCCATTCAAAAAAAACTGTGGATGTTTCCAATTTCATTCAAAATTAGTTTGTGAATGAAATGGATTTCATTTTAAACAAGTTTGGAATGCTTCGATTTTATGAAATCTAAACAAGTTTGGAATGAATGGAAACATTCCAAACAAGTTATGAATGTTTCCAAACATTCTAAACTAGTTGTGTATGTTTCCATTTGATTCTAAACAAGTTGTGAATATTTCCATTCCCCAAAGAAACAAGTTTGTGAATGTTTGAATTTCATTGTTTCAACAACTAGTTTGGAATGAAATCCTTTCATTTCTAAACAAGTTTTTGAATGTTTGGAAACATTCAAACAAGTTTGAATGTTTCAATTTCATTCTAAACTAGTTGTGGATGTGAAATGGAAACATTCTGAACAAGTTGTGAAAATTTCCATTTTATTCGAAAGAAGTTGTGAATGTTTCCATTTCAAAACAAATTGTGAATGTTTCCAACTCATTCTAAAAATGGAAACATTCACAAATGTTTTTATTTTGGATTCTTCACAACAAGTTATGAATGAAATCCATTTCATTCACAACTAGTTGTGAATGAAATCCATCTCATTCAAAATAAGTTTGAATGAAATGGATTTCATTCTAAACTAGTTGTGAATGTTTCATTCTAAACTAGTTTTGAATGAAATCCATTTCATTCACAACAAGTTTGAATGTTTCCATGTCATTCCAAACAAGTTTGGAATGAAATGGAAACATTTCATTGCAAAGAAGTTGTGAATGTTTCAATTTCATTCCAAACAAGTTTGGAATGAAATTTCATTCGAAACAACTTGTTGTGGAATGTTTTCCTTTCAAACATTCAAACTAGCTTGTGAATGAAATCATTTCATTCTAAATAAGTTGTGAAATTTCCTTCCATTCACTCTAAACTTTCTTTTGAATCTTTTCATTTTTCCAAACAAGCTTGGAAACTTTCAATTTTATTCTAAATAGTTGTGAGTGTTTTCATTTCATTCAAACAAGTTTGTGAATGTTTCCATTTCACTCTAAATAGGTTGCAAATGTTTCCATTTCATTTTTACAATGAAATGTTAATTTTTCATCTTAACTAGTTGTGAATGTTTCCGTTTCACTATTCAAACTAGTTTTGAATGAATATTTCCAACATTCATTCTACTGAGTTTGAATGCTTCCATTTTATTTATTCAAAAACAAGTTGTGAATGTTTCTGTCTTATTCAAACAAGTTATGAATGTTTTGATTTCATTCTAAAGAAGTTGTGAATGTTTCAATTCCAAGTAAACATTGTTAATGTTTCCATTTCATTCTAAACAAGTTATGAATGTGATGCGAACCCCGATGGTATAAAGACCATGAAACGCGCCCAAGATGTTTTTCAAGCTCCACAAGACATCAAAGAGACTAGATTTGAAGACCCCCACCCCTAATCAACCTGTGATTAGAAACAAGAAGTATAAGAAAACCAAGAACACAAGCACACTTGTGCACCAAGGTAGTCCACAAAGAACCAAAGAGAAATTCTCTCCAAAGTAGCAATATTATTTCATGTCAAGGCTATTTTTTTACAACCAGAATATGTGCCTATTTATAGGCCTAAACTAGGGTAAAAGACTCAGCAAAATTCATAGCCCAAGTCACCTAGGAAACCTAGTTACAAAGGACTCAAGAAAACCTAGTCAAACTAGGATTCCTACACCCTTTTAACACATGTTTAAGGTGTGCAGCGAATTCCATTTATCCTAAGTGACCTGAATCACTTCCATGGCCTAAATAACATCCTAAATAATGTAAATAAATAGGAAAATAAAATAAAATACGTTACAACACAAGATTGGCCATAAAAACCCCAAAATAGTCTTCTCAGGTGCACTTTAAGCTTGTAGGGTTTTTACTTCAACTTCAACTTGAAATTCGAATAATTGAGTTCATTGGCTTGATACCTTCTCAAAGATGTTGAAAAGAGGTCTTGAAAGTTTAGAGCTCAAAGATTCAGATTGTGGAAGAAATTGGCTCTTGAACACCTCAAGGTGGCTCCAAAGGTGCTTATGTTGGCTACAAGCTTTGAAATTGTGCACTTAGGTGTGTAGAACATATCCAAGATGCTGTATTGGTTTACCTTCCATAATATATGATCCATAAATACTATAATAAGCATAGGATACATCCTTGGCACCATGGATATGAATTGACACAAATCAGACTCCGTTTAGGCTTCATTTGAGCATGATGAAATGAAGACTTTGGCATTTGTCCTCCCTCTAAGTATGCTACCTTTTCTTGGTTTGGATAGCTAGGAAATAAATTAATAAATGCATATAGACTTGAAATAGCTCCTTTTAAATGACAATAGAACTGTTGAGATTGAACTTGCACCTTTAGGGCTTGTATGTGCACTTTGAGCTCTTTAGCCTTCTTCCCTGTCAATGGTCTACTAGTTATCTTTAATGGGTCCTTCCCATCCTTGGCTATGCCTTCCTTGATCATATTAACTCCCCCCTTCTTAGAAGGATTCATCCTCAAATCAAAACCTACATTAGAAAAGGGAATTGAATCAATAACAATGAAATAATCAACACATAAGCACTTACCTTTCACATAAGCACCAATAGCATGGAATGCTTGTGTATGGAGCTTTAATCTTGTGAAAAACCTGAACCAATATCCAAATGCAATGATAATTTTGATACCTCCAGGTTCAAAAACAAAGTTAGAAGCAATTAGCACAAAAAATCTGAAAGTTTGCACAATTTTCATCTTAACTCTAGGCATCACTTTCATTGCCTTTGCCATCTCAAAAACATTACTCTCACAACAAGGAAAAGTGTTGGAAGAATTTACCTTAGGGATGCTGTATGCACTCAAAACAAATGGACCTAAACTCACACAAGTGTCAAGGTCATGAAAAGCACAAGTTATGCATGTCAAGACAATAGTTTGCATAGGCCATTCAAATAAACAAGAATTGAACACAATGTGGCCTAAACTAATAACAAAACAAGGATGCACGAATTTCACAAAAATCCTAAGCATTTTAAATGAAACAAGATTGGAATAGATAGGATTAAGTGAAACCAATTCAGTAGCAAACTTATTTTTGCATGTATATGCACAACAATGCATGAAATTTGTGAATGGGATGTGACACAAAACAAAGGACTCAACATATCTCCTTAAAAGGCTGAATTTAAAACCAGAATTTTCACTCAAAATAAAAACTTTCAGGTTTGGACATAAAGCAAAAAGATCAATGCTCAAAAGTTTGTGTAATGCATGTGTCATGACAAAAAAATGCTTGCTGGAAATTAAAGATTGACACACAAAAATGGGCTGAACATGAATGGCAATCAAAGAAGTATGTAATGTATGTGTATGAACTAATTTATGCATGAAAAATTCCAAAGAAGTAGATTTAACTTGAGGCAAAACAAAACAATGTGAGATGGATGCAAAACAAACAAATTCAAAAACAAAAGACACCAAAACAGATTTTTCTTTAGAGAAACTCATGGAATTCAAAAGATGATTTGACAAAACCAAAGAATTAGAAGCTTTAAAACCATATTTTGTCAAAGTTTCATGCTTACTTCCTTCTCTTAATCTAGTTTCATGAAAACCATTCTTCAAAATAACATTGCAAGCAAACACACATTGTTTGAGATTTTCATGCAAAACTACATCAAATCTAGGTGTTAGGAAGAAATACATTACAGTGGTTGGACTTAGTCTCCAAGTATCTTCCTTAGGTGTAGAAACCACAAAATTTTCACCTTTGCACTCAATGACTTCGGTTGGAGTTGCATTAATTTCATCCCCTTGAAACATAGGATAAGAAACAATGTTAGGCAAACTTTTGCATATGAAATCACTTGGACTTACCTCAAGTTGTTCTTTTTCAACCTCCTTCATTGGTTTGATGCATGGGACATGTCTTGGAATATTGGGAACACCAATTTCTTGGATGGGTAGTAACTCACTTGATTCTTGTAGTTCATATCCATTTAAATCCTAAAAAGAAGACAACACAACACAAAAAGAAGACTCCATTAAGTTAGATGAAATTATGGCTTTCCTCACATGTTGACATAGGGCACTATCTCTACTTTGTTGGCAATCTCAAGATTGAGACCATTAATGAATCTAGCAATGGTGGTCTCCTTATCCTCCATGATGTTGGCTCGAGTCATGGTTATCTCCAAGTTTTTGTGGTAGTCCTCCACACTCTTTTGGCCTTGCACTAGCCTTTGACACTTAAGGCATTGATCTCTAGTGTAGTAGCTAGGCACAAATCTCCTCCTCATTAATGCTTTAAGGGTTCTCCATGTGTGTATGGGCTCTTCCTCATTCCTTCTCCTAAAAGTAACATCCTGATTCCACCATACAAGAGCATAGTCAGTGAACTTTATGGTAGCCAATTTAACCTTCTTTTCCTCAAAGTAATGATGGCAATCAAACACCATCTCAATCCTTTGCTCCCACTCCCAATATGCATCAGGATCACTCTTTCCTCGGAAGGATGGAATGGTAAGCTTGATGGAGTTGATATTGTTGTCCTCCCTTGGCTCCCCCTTCCTTGGAAGCCCATGGTCATGCCAAACTCCTTCTTCCACCTCGAGTTCTTTTATCCTTGGACCTCTCTTTGGTTGTAAGATAGGATTAGGTCTCCTTGGCAACCTCAAATCTATGTCCTCAATCCTCACAACAAGTCTATTGAGAGTTTCTTGAAGTTCCCTCATGGTAGGCTCCTCATTATGCCTCACTTCAATCCTCCTATCCTCCTGGCCGTCCATACTCTTGAAATCAAAGATCCTTACACACTCACATCATGTGTTTCACTCAAACATGAACACTCAAAACACTCAATCTGTTAGTGAGAATATTGCTATTAAAGAGTCCTCAAAAGTTCTAAGAAAATTTTCCTCAAAGTACACAAGAACGTTTCCACTTCAGAAAAGTTAGGAATGTTTCCATTTTATTCAAAACTAGTTGTGAATGTTTCCATTTCAATGTTTAGATTTCCTTCCAAGCTGGTTGTGAAAGTTTCCTTTTAATTCTAAACAAGCTAAGAACATTTACATGTCATTCCAAACAACTTGTGAATCTTTCCATTTCATTCTGCACAAGTTGTGAATGTTTCCATTTCATTCCAAACAAGTCGAGAATGTTTCCATTTCATTCCAAACAAATTGTGAATGTTTCTATTTCATTCCAAAAAAATTGTGAATGCTTCCATTTTGAGTAAATTGTGAAAGTTTCCATTCTAAACAAGTTGTGAATCTTTCCATTTCATTCTAAGCGTGTTGTGAATGTTACCATTTTATTTCAAACAAGTTGTAAGTTTTTCCAATTCATTCTAAAAAAGTTGTGAATGTTTGCATTTCATTCTGAACAAGCTATGAATCTTTCCATTTTATTCTAAACTAGTTGTGAATGTTTTGATTTCATTCTCAACAAGTTGTGAATGCTTCATTTTCATTCTAAACAAGTTGTGAATGTTTCCATTTCATTATAATTGTGAATGTTTCCATTTCATTCCAAACAAGTTGTGAATGTTTCCATTTCATTCCAAACAAGTTGTGAATGTTTCCATTTCATTCCAAACAAGTTGTGAATGTTTCCATTTCATTCTAAAGCAAGTTGTGAATGTTTCCATTTCATTCCAAACTAGTTGTGAATGTTTCCATTTCATTCCAAACAAGTTGTGAATGTTTCCATTTCATTCCAAACAAGTTGTGAATGTTTCCATTTCATTCCAAACAAGTTGTGAATGTTTCCATTTCATTCCAAACAAGTTGTGAATGTTTCCATTTCATTCCAAAACTAGTTGTGAATGTTTCCATTCCATTCAAAACTAGTTGTGAATGTTTCCATTTCATTCCAAACTAGTTGTGAATGTTTCCATTTCATTCTAAACAAGTTGTGAATGTTTTCATTTCATTCTAAACAAGTTGTGAATGTTTCCATTTCATTCCAAACAAGTTGTGAATGTTTCCATTTCATTCCAAACAAGTTGTGAATGTTTCCATTTCATTCTAAACAAGTTGTGAATGTTTCCATTTCATTCCAAACTAGTTGTGAATGTTTCCATTTCATTCCAAACTAGTTGTGAATGTTTCCATTTCATTCCAAACTAGTTGTGAATGTTTCCATTTCATTCCAAACTAGTTGTGAATGTTTCCATTTCATTCCAAAATAAGTTGTGAATGTTTCCATTTCATTCCAAACAAGTTGTGAATGTTTCCATTTCATTCCAAACAAGTTGTGAACGTTTCCATTTCATTCCAAACAAGTTGTGAATGTTTCCATTTCATTCCAAACTAGTTGTGAATGTTTCCATTTCATTCCAAACAAGTTGTGAATGTTTCCATTTCATTCCAAATTGGTTGTGAATGTTTCCATTTCATTCCAAACAAGTTGTGAATGTTTCCATTTCATTCCAAACTAGTTGTGAATGTTTCCATTTCATTCCAAACAAGTTGTGAATGTTTCCATTTCATTCCAAACTAGTTGTGAATGTTTCCATTTCATTCCAAACTGGTTGTGAATGTTTCCATTTCATTCCAAACAAGTTGTGAATGTTTCCATTTCATTCCAAACTAGTTGTGAATGTTTCCATTTCATTCCAAACAAGTTGTGAATGTTTCCATTTCATTCCAAACTGGTTGTGAATGTTTCCATTTCATTCCAAACAAGTTGTGAATGTTTCCATTTCATTCCAAACAAGTTGTGAATGTTTCCATTTCATTCCAAACTAGTTGTGAATGTTTCCATTTCATTCCAAACTAGTTGTGAATGTTTCCATTCCATTCTAAACTGGTTGTGAATGTTTCCATTTCATTCCAAACTAGTTGTGAATGTTTCCATTTCATTCCAAACAAGTTGTGAATGTTTCCATTTCATTCTGAAAAAAGTTGTGAATGTTTCCATTTCATTCCAAACAAGTTGTGAATGTTTCCATTTTATTCCAAACAAGTTGTGAATGTTTCCATTTCATTCCAAACAAGTTGTGAATGTTTCCATTTCATTCCAAACAAGTTGTGAATGTTTCCATTTCATTCCAAACAAGTTGTGAATGTTTCCATTTCATTCTAAACAAGTTGTAAATGTTTCCATTTCATTCCAAACAAGTTGTGAATGTTTCCATTTCATTCCAAACAAGTTGTGAATGTTTCCATTTCATTCCAAACAAGTTGTGAATGTTTCCATTTCATTCTAAACAAGTTGTGAATGTTTCCATTTCATTCTAAACAAGTTGTGAATGTTTCCATTTCATTCTAAACAAGTTGTGAATGTTTCCATTTCATTCCAAACTAGTTGTGAATGTTTCCATTTCATTCTAAACCAGTTATGAATGCTTCCATTTCATTCTAAATAAGTTGTGAATGTTGCTATTTCATTTGAAACAAGTTGTGAATGTTTCCATTTCATTCTAAACAACTTGTAAAAGCTTCCATTTTATTCTGAGCAAGTTGTGAACATTTCTACTTCAAAAAAGTTGTGAATGTTTCCATTTCATTCTAAACAGGTTGGAAATGTTTTCATTTCCTTTAAAACTAGTTGTGAATGTTTCCATTTCAATGTTTAAATTTCCTTCCAAGCTAGTTGTGAAAGTTTCCATTTAATTCTAAACAAGTTGAGAACATTTACATGTGATTCCAAACAAGTTGTGAATCTTTTCATTTCATTCTACACAAGTTGTGAATGTTTCCATTTCATTCCAAACAAGTTGTGAATGTTTCCATTCCATTCTAATTAGGTTGTGAATGTTTCTATTTCGTGCTAAACTAGTTATGCACGTTTGCATTTCATTATAAACTAGTTTTGAATGTTTCCATTTCATTCTGGACAAGTTGTGAATGTTTCCATTTCATTCTAAACAAGTTGTGAATGCTTCCATTTCATTCTAAACAAGTTCCAACTATTTCCAGTTCAATCAAGATGTGAATGTTTCCATTTCATTCCAAACAACTTATGAATGTTTCCATTTGATTCTAAACAAGGGGTGAATCTTTTCATTTCAAGGATGTTGTGAATGTTTCCATTTCATTGAAAACAATATCTGAATGTTTCCATTTCATTACAAAACATGTTGTGAATGTTTTCATTTCAACCAAATTATGAGTCTTTCAATTTCATTCCAAACAAGTTCTGAATATCTACATTTCGAACACATTGTGAATCTTTCCATTCCATTGTAAACTAGTTATGAATGTTTCCACTTCATTCCAAATAACTTGTTAATGTTTCCATTTCATTCCAAACAAGTTGTGAATGATTCTATTTCATTCTAAACTAGTTGTGATTGTTTCCATTTCATTCGAAACAAGTTGTGATTGTTATGTTCCAAATAAGTTGTGAATGTTTTCATTTCATTCAAAATAGCATGTGAATGTTTCTATTTCATTCTAAACAAGTTGTAAATGTATCTATTTCACTCTAAACATGTAATAAATGTTTCATTTTCAAACTAGTTGTGAATGTTTCCATTTCATTCTAAGCAAGTTGTAATTGTTTTAATTTCATTCTATACAAGTTATGAATGTCTGCATTTTGAACAACTTGTGAATATTTCCCCTTCATTCTAAATAGGTTGTGAATGTTTCCATTTCATTCTAAATAAGTAATGAATGCTTTCATTCAAAACAGGTTGTGAAAGTTTCCATTTCATTCCAAACAACTTGTGAATGCTTTCATTCACTCCGAAGAAGTTGTGAATGCTTCCATTTTAGTCTAAACAAGTTGTAAATGTTTCTATTTAAAAAAAATTATGTATGTTTCCGTTCAAAAAAAGTTGCGAATGTTTCAATTTCATTCTAAAAAGGTTGTGAATGTTTCCATTTCATTCTAAAGAAGTTGTGAATGTTTCTATTTCATTCTAAACAAGTTGTGACTATTTCTATTTCATTTTAGACAAGTTGTGAATGTTTCCATTACAAACAAGTTGTGAATCTTTTTATTTAATTCTAAACTAGTTCTAAATGTTCCATTTCATTCCAAGTTGTGACTGCTTCCATTTCATTTGAATCCAAACAAATAGTGAATATTACCATTTGAAACAAGTTGTCAGTGTTTTCATTTGAAACAAGGTGTGACTGTTTCCATTTCATATTAAACAAGTTGTGAATGTTACCTTTTCAAACAAGTTGTGAATGTTTCCATTTCAAACAAGCATGAATGTTTCAATTCCATTCTAAACACGTTATGAATGTTTTCATTCAGAACAAGTTCTGAATGTTTGCATTTGATTCTGAACAAGTTGTGAATGTTTCCATTGCAGTCTGAACAAGTTGAGAATATTTCCATTTTATGCCAAACAAATTGTGAATCGTTCTGTTTCATTATAAACAAATCATAAACGATTCCACTTCGAACAAATTGTGAATGTTTCCATTTGATTCTAAACAAGATGTGAATATTTTAATTTCATTCTAAATGTGTTGTGGATGTTTCAATCTTATTCTAAGCTAGATGGGAATCTTTCCATTTCATTCTAAACATGTTGTGAATGTTACCATTTTATTTCAAACAAGTTGTAAGTATTTCCATTTCATTTGAAACAAGTTGTGAATGTTTGCATTTCATTCTAAACAAGTTTGGATTGTTCCCATTCTACACAACTTATGAGTGTTTCCATTCCAAGCAACTTCTAAATGTTTCCGTTTCATTCGGAACTAGTTATGAATCTTTCCATTTCCTTCTAAACTATATGTGAATGTTTCCATTTCATTCTAAATAGGTTGTGGATGCTTCATTTTTATTCTAAAGAACTTGTCAATAATTCTATTTCATTCCAAACAAACTATTAATGTTTCCTTCTCATCCTACAGAAGTTCCAAATGTTTTCATTTCAAACAAGTTGTGAATGTTACCATTTCATTGTAACTAAGTTGTGATTGTTTCTATTTCATTCCAAATGAGTTGTGAATATTTTCATTTCATTCTAAAATAGTTGTGAATGTTTCCATTTCATTCTACACAAGTTGTGAGTGTATCCATTTCATTCCAAACATGTTGTAATTGTTTCCATTTCATTTGAAACAAGTTATGAATGTTTCTAGTATACTCTCAACAAGTGGTGAATATTTCCATGTCAGTCGAAACTAGATGTGAATGTTTCCATTTCATTATATACAAGTTGTAATTATTTCTATTTCATTCAAAAGTAGTTGTCCATGTTTCCATTTTATTCTAAACTAGTTGTGAATGCTTCCATTTCATTCTAAACAAGTTGTGAATGTTTCCAGTTCACTCTAAACAAGTTGTGAATGTGTCCATTTCATTCTAACCTAGTTCTAAATGATTCCATTTCATTCCAAACAAACTATGAGTGTTTGACTTTCATTCTCAACTAGTTCTAATTGTTTCCATTTCATTCTAAACTAGTTTTGAATGTTTGCATATCATTCTAAACAAGTTGTGAATGTTTCCATTTCATTCAAAACAAGTCATGAATGTTTCCATTTTATTCGAAACAACTTATGAATGCTTCCTTTTTATTATGAACAAGTTGTGAATGTCTCAATTTCAGACAAGTTATGAATGTTTCCATTTTAAACAACTGTTAATGATGGGCTGCCTACTTCAAAATTCTATTTTGGCCACATAAAGTTGTTGAAAGCAAGGGAATGTAATTCCTATATGTAATGGACATATATGGGATAGCTCTGGAGGGTTTTCCCCCTATCAATGAAGTTTTGCACACTTCTGAAATTTGGTATGGGAAAAATGGTCATAAAGTGACTAGAATTTTGACTCTACACTTAAAGTTCTATATTTCCCTGTGTAGAAGGAATATTTGTATGAAATTTTGACCACAACTAGAGAACATCTAGAGGTTAAACTAAAATTTGGAATTTTTGAATTTGGAGTCCTGTAGCCAAAGATATGACATTGCAAAGTTGGCTAAGTTACTGTTCATTTGGTCAAAATTTTGTAACGAACTTAAAAAATTCATAACTTGGTTCATAGGTCAGCTATTGAAGTAAAAAAAAATTCCTTAGTTTGATCTAAGTCTCTTCTTGATAATGGAGTAAAAAAAACAGGGGGTACATGGCTAGAATGATACAGTTTATCAGTGGATGTTACAGGTGCAGTGGCTGGTCACTAGAACTTAACAAGATTGACTAATGTGTGGTAGCCAAGATTAAGGCTTGTGCTAGTATTTTCCTTCTTTGCTGCCATGGTGTGCATGAAATGTGAATATGTGTGTGATGATTGGACCAATATGCATGTGTTTACATAGTGCCCAAGAGTGCCACCTGGGTATGCAGACTAAGGGTAGTGTTCTGATGGCCTACAAAACATTACCAATCCTGGGAGTCTAAATGCACAGTTTTGGCACCATAATCGGACTGCCCCGGAGTGGGTAACAGAAGTTGGTATCAAAGTATGGTTTGTACATGTACATAGCATATAGTAGCATTGCATGCATGTACATACATGAACAAAGGCCTCCTATTGATTCTTGGCAGCAATCAAATGGATAGAATAGACGGAATCAGGGGCAACAGGGGTACCAAACCCTGAAGTGCCCCAGGTTTGGTTGGAGCTTCAGAGGAACTTAGCTCTAATCAATAAAAACTTAATGAGGCTGATTCAAGCACAATAGCAAGGAGTCCAAGTAGCTCCAGCAGAACCAGTTTAGGATGCTAGTAGCAACCAGAAAAGGATACTAGGAACACATCTGAGTATGTTCCTTTTCAAAGCTTAGAAGATACAAATGATGAAACTGTTAAGGAGGAAGATGAGGATAGGAGAAATCCAAGGGGAAAAAGACTAAGGTCAGAGATTGGTCAGGTATCCAGGACCAATCCCTCAGTCTATGACCATTCCTCAACTAGGAATGTGATTGAGGAAGGCCATGAGAGAAGATCCAGGAGAAGGCAAACAGATCATAGAGAGCATGACCATACATAAGGCTCTCACAAATCTGGGAGACATAGAGCAGAGGATCTAGAAGCCCAAAAGATTTCTTAGAGGCCAAAGGTGAAACATTAGAAAGGCTGTAAGACCTATCGGAGCAGTTAGATATTATGAAGCAATGCAGAAAGCTCTATTAGTAGAGCAAAAGAAGTGTGAGACTAACTACTTTCCCAGTGCACCAGGGGAAAGTAGTCAGGTAGGAGCCAAGCAGAAGAAGGCACCACATGGCAAGGGAATTGCCAAGAATTCTCATCTTGTTACCACCTCACAAAAATGGGAGAATTACAAGAATGTCATAATGGCTAAAAACCATTATATTGTGTAATTCTCACTATAGTGATTGTAGTGTGGGGGGTAAAAAGTATGATCAACACCTCCTTAAAAGTGTTCCAAGTTGGTAACTTGGCCCCCAAGAAAAGCCTTAATGATTGCTTGTTTGTCAAGCAACCTATGGACTTTTTTGTAAGGTTTTGGAAATTCGGGCACACAATTGCAAAACTTTCACAAAAGAGATTTGGAGAGCTATGGGAAGGATATGAATGGTATGAAAGTGCTATTGGAGGACCAAATTGCTCATGGAAGACAAGTTTGGACAAAGGAAACA
This sequence comes from Aquilaria sinensis, assembly GCA_005392925.1. Classification (NCBI taxonomy): domain Eukaryota; kingdom Viridiplantae; phylum Streptophyta; class Magnoliopsida; order Malvales; family Thymelaeaceae; genus Aquilaria; species Aquilaria sinensis. The sequence goes on along the minus strand of SMDT01002058.1, from coordinate 6,124 downwards.
CTAAAGGCAATAAGGACGTAAATGTCCTAGTGTAAACCTTAAGGTGTTCAAGCTTTTGACTTAAGTCTAAGGGTGGAATTGTGGGGTTATCCCACCATGGGGGAGGCAGCCAAGACTTGATAATTAGTCAAAAATGTTGGGCACATGTGTACCAATGATTTTAAGACAAAGAAACCATAATTAGTGAGAAGGAAAATGACATAAAGCAAGGTTAAGCTTGTTAAGTGTGTTTTGTGCCCTTAAGCTCATTTAAGGCCATTTAAGTGGCCAAATCACTTATCCTTCTCTCATTTTCGTCCTCCTCCAGCCCAAGAACACAGCCATACTTCCTCCATAGCCACCACACCTTCAAACTTGCAATTGATTGAAATTGAAGGCAAAAGGAAGCAATTGGAAGCAAACTAGAGCTATTGCTTGGATACTTCAAGGATCAAGCTTGATTTTTGGCCTACCCACTTTGGTAAGGGTTCTCTTGCTCTCATGGGTTGTTTTCTATATTTTCAAGCAACCATGGAGCTAGGGCTAAGCTTGGAAGAGAGCCATGAGCTTGATGAACCAAGCTTAGTGAGGGGAGTGCACTTATTGAAGGTTTTGTGACCTAGTGTGAAGTGCACAAAGATGGCAGTAAAATGAGGGTTTCTAGAGCCCAAAGTTAGTACTAACTAGTGTTAAAATCCTCCTAAGACCAAGCATTAGCTTGAGGAGGGCTGCCATAGTGATTTGGTTATGTTTATTATGTGTTTTATGGACTAACCTATGGTATATGTTGCTGCCACATTTCATGTGTTTGTTGGTTGTGAATGGCTGCTGCATTTGGTTGCTATATCTTGTATATATGCATTGTGGTTTTTTTTTTTAGTGTCTTTGGATGCAGGTTTTAATGATGGTTACATTGCCTATTGAATCCAAGTGCTACCCTTACTAAGTTTCTCAATGAAACTTACTCCCCTCAATTCTGTCATTTCAGGTCCAGCTGAAAGATCACCTTCAAACTAACATTTGTGGTTTGATTTTTGATCTGAAATTTCAGGTACATGAACTTCCATATGTCTAGTTATGATCTGGAAATTTTGGTGATTTTAGGAGCACATTTGGTATTTTTAATGGTGGTACTTATTGTGTTGTGCAGCAGCTGTCCAGCATCCTGTTTTTGGAGTCCATTGTGTCTCAGGCACTCCTGTAACCTAGGGTGTGTATTTAGCTGAGTTAAGACCATATTTGTAGTGCATGTATGCATGTACATGTAGTGTATGTAAAATGAGACAAGTATGTGAACATTTGAGTAATGTTTTGGCTATGTAAGTGATGTGGTGCAAAGCTGCCTAAGTGTGAATGATGGGCTGCTTACTTGTAAATTCTGTTTTGGCCACATAAAGTTGTTAAAAGAAAGGGAATGTAATTCCTATGTGTAATGGACATATATGGGATAGCCTTGGAGGGCTTTCCCCTTGTGAATGAAGTGTTTGCATGGTTTGGAAAAATTGTATGGGCAAAATGGTCCAAAAGTTGCCAGAATTTCGACTCTGGACCTAAAGTTTAATATCTCCCTGTGTAGAATGAATCTTGGTATGAAATTTTGACCACACCTAGAGAACATCTAGAGGTTAAACTAGGATTTGGAATTTCTGGATCTGGAGCTCTGTAGCCAAAGATATAATGTTGTAAAGCGTCTGAATTACTGTTTATTTGGTCAGAATTTTGTAACCAACTTAAAAAATCCATAACTTGGTCCATAGGTGGGCTATTGATGTAAAAAAAAATTCCTTGGTTTGTTCTAGGTCTCTACTTGATAATGGAGCAAATAAAATAGGCAGCTATGTGGCTAGAATGATACAGTTTATTAGTGGAAGTTACAGGTGCAGTAGCTGGCCACTAGAACTTAACAAGATTGCCTAATGTGTGGAAGCCAAAACTAAGACTTATGCTAGTGTTTTCCTTCTTAGCTGCCATAATGTACATAAATGTAAATATGTGTGTTATGGTTAGACCAATATGCATGTATTTACATAGTGCTCAAGAGGGTCACTTGAGTATGTACACTAGGGGTGTTGTTCTGATGACCTACAGGGCACACCAAACCTGAGAGTTTAAATGCACAGTTTTGGCACCATTCCAAAGTGGGTAACACATCTTGCTGGTGAGGGAAAGGTTAAGGGGAAGTTTCCAGGCCTAAGGTGCCTTAAATATAAGAAGTTTCATGGAAAGAAACCTTGCTATTTTGACACCCAAGTCTGTCTAAGATATGGATCCATAGATCATTGGATCAAAGACTACCCACAGGCTCAAAGGAGGCCAGAAGACCAAGGTCCAGTAAGGCCTATTGGGGTAGAACCTAGAGGAGGAGCACCTAGGGAGGGACAACGGAGGCTAGTTCGTCCAGTGCCTTGGCCTCAGTGCAGAGAGCTGGCAGAGTTTTCCAAGTGGAGAGGCCAGAGACATCAGAGTAGGGAAGAGCACTAAGAGCTAACATTTACCTTAATGGTATGCCTATTAGTGTTCTGTTTGATACTAGTGCATCTGTGTCAATAGTGGCTAGGAAATTTGTTGAAGCCATGAAATTGCCTACTAAAATCATGCCTAGGATATCCTTAGTGAAAACAGCAGGTAGTCAATGTCTTTTCACTAATGACCTAGCTAAGGATTGTGAACTAGTAGTAAGAATGACTAAGGTTATGACTAATCTACAAGTGTTGGACATTCCTAAGTATGATTTAGTGCTGGGTATGAATTGGCTTGCTATGCATAACATAAGAATTGATTGTGCTAAAAGGGAAATCACATTACCTGATGGTGAAGCGCATGCATTAGTGAATTCTAAGGAATTAGTGTATCAAATGCATGGCATGGAGCTAAAGTGTTACCACTCTAAGTGTGTAAATATAGTGATCAATTTTAGTGAGCTCAAGCCCCAGGCAGTCCATGTCCTGTAGGCCAAGCAGAACATGTGCACTATGTTTACCCAAGTGGCCCTCTTGGTCATTATGCAAAGATCTGTATATTGGTCCAACCATCACACACATATTCACATACAATTTTATCTAGAAGTAATGATGATAATGAAATTCTTTATTCCTAGCCAGTATGGAATTTGAGTAAAATCGCCAAGTGCATGTACAATCATATGCACACATGATGCTATTGGTGTGCATTTTTTTTCCAAACTTTCACACCGTGTGCAACTCAAATTCTACCCTTGTTCTCCTATACCCTAAAGGTTATAAACCCTTTAATACCCTTAAACCTTTATAGGGAAATAGGTTTGAGATATTAAATCTATCTAAGTTTACAACTATAGATTTTACACTTAACCAGGTAAATCTGACCATATGAATAGTGCTCAGCAAAATCAGCCAATTTTGACAAGCCATAACTCTGGCTACAAGGCACTAAATCTAGTGTTTCAAAATAAAATTTATTCCTCTTGAAGTGTTCTAAGTGTGGTAAAAATTTAATAGCCAAATTCTTTATGTACAAAACGTTATGGCAGCTGGAGTACAGGGTACCAAATTTTAGCCACTATTGACCATTATGCCCATACAAAATTCCATAATATTGATACACTTCATGTCTATGTGTAAAACCCACTTGTTAGTGTCCATATATGTCTTATATGCATGGGAAAACTATTCCCATGAATTTAAAGCCCTTCTAACCATCATTCATAAAAATGCCATCAAAACAGCCCATAAACACCATATGGACAGCATTGTATACACACTTCAAACCACACTCCATTGATCCATACATCCTTGTCACACTACACATACAACCTACCCAGATGATTCACATGCATTTATGCACCACATACATGATAATAACTTAGTTAATACATACACTAAGCTTCTTGGAGAACTTCGAAAGCACTAAGCACTTTTGAAACTTGAAGGGACTAGCTGCTACGTAAAGCAGAAAGTACCATTACTAAAAAATAGCCAATGTGCTCCAAAAATCATGAAAATTTCAATTTTACAACTAAACATATGGAAGTTAATACACCTGAAATTTCACATATAAATTCAAATGACAGCTACTATTTTGAATTCTCTCTTTCAGGTGCTCCTGAAATGGACAGAAAGGGGGTAAGTCTCTTTGAAGAAACTTAATAATGGCTTATCATTAGAAACTTGAATTCCCAGAAACATACCTAAAATCCAAAGACATAAAAAAACATAAAAAAAAAAAACATATACAAAAATGTAGCCATCCAAATGCACAGACAAATAGAACACAATCAAATGCAATGCTGGCAGCAATACATCATTAGGGTTAGTCCATAAACAATCAAATAAACAGTATGTAATCACTATGGCAGCCCTCCTCAAGCTAATTATTGGTCTTAGGAGGTTAATTGGTCTTAGTTAGTAGTAACTTGGCTCTAGAAACCCCTGTAAACACGGCCATCTTAGTGCATGAAAAACAGTAACATTGGAACCTTGTTCATGCACTCCCCCTTAACCCATATTTGGTTCCCTGAGCTTTTTGCTGTCTTCCAAGCATGGTCTTAACTTCATGGATGCTTGATCATCATATTATAATAGTAAAAAACCATGAAACATGAAGATAAAACCCTTACCTAATCTGTGAAGGCTGAAATCTTCAAGAGATACACAATAAACCCAAAAACTAGGGTTTTTCTCTTTCTTGTTACATCTGATTGCCTTCCTTTGTGATTTCTTGGGAGATTGAGCTAGTATGGCTATGGAAGCTTATGGACGACCTAAGGAACAGGTTGTGCCTAGTGCGGGATGAAAATGGGTAAGAAATGGCAAGATATCAAGATATTTTACTTGACTTGATTAGTTTAACCTTAACTCTCACTTAGGTCACTATAAGTATGTCTTAAGCAAAGAATCTTTGGCTAATCTTTAGCCCAATTTTTTGACCTTAGAACCTGAAAATAAAAGGCTAGGATAATGCTAGAAATGGCCACCTTTCACTCTTGACAAAATTCATCCCATCATTAAGTTATTTTTGTGAACAAATGTACACCTAGTTGTCCTAGGTTATTGAATAATAGCTTTTGTTTCCTTTATGCAATTCAGCCTCCAAAAATTGCTTCCATACCCTTCAAATCCTTCCAAAATCTCTCTTTTAGAATTGTACAATTGAGTACCCGAGTCTTGAAATCTTGCAATAAGACCCATAGATTACTTGTAAAACAAGCAATCCTTTAGGGCTCCCTTTAGTACCAAGTAACCATTGTAATCTTTTAGGGAGGTATAGATTATTCACTTTACCCCTCACATTTCATTCACTATGGTGAAAATTATGCTATATAATGGTTTATAACTATTATGCCTTTATACTATAATTTTCCCATTTCTTGAGATGGTAACTTAGAGGTACTAGTTGAGATACCTGTGATTTCTGAGCATGATTACTGTTATGCATTGAATGAATTGCACTGTGATGAGGAAGTGGATAGAATACTTTTAGTGAGAGACTTTCCAAAAGTCTTTCCTAAAGACCTGCCAGGTATTCCTCCAATGGTACAAAATGCTATTGGAAACAAATTACTTGTGGAAGAACTTCTTGAAAAAGAAAAGGTTAATGATATGATCAAGGAAGGCACACATGGAGAAGGCAAGGACCCATTGAAGGTTTCTAGTGGACCTATGACAAGGAAGAAAGCTAAGGAGCTCTCAAGTGCACTACAAGCCTTTGTTTCAAGTTTCTTCATGGAGAATGGACATGAAACTTCACAAGGAGCTGCTGGAACTTTCAAGACACCATATGGAGATGATGGATATGCTTGGTACTCAGTTCTGGAGTGCTTAGACAAGTCACAAAATAAGGACACCAAGGACATCACTCAAAGTGCACCATTTGAGCCACCTTAAGTGTTCTTGATGCATTTTGTGCCCATAAGCTGGATTTTTGAGCTCTAACTTTCTAGACCTATTTTTGCACATCTAAGAGGAAGATTCATGCCATTGGAACTCAAAGATTCAAGCTTGGAGCTGAAGATACAAGTGCAAGCCCTAAAGTGCCCAAAAATGCACCTGAAAAAGGCTATTTGGGGGTTTTCGGGTTTAATCTTGTATTTGCATTTTATTTTTGTTCAATTACTGTTTAGATACATTATTTAGGATGTTATTTAGGCTATGAAATTAATTCAGGTCGC
>SMDT01002057.1:0-55285 GCA_005392925.1 Aquilaria sinensis | reverse complement strand
CCACTACATTGGCTTTTCTAGCTGTGTATTCAATACACAGTCAAAATCTTTCAAATAGTCCAACCACCTTCTTCGTGTCATGTTCAAATCCTTTTGAGTGAAAAGGTACTTGAGACTCTTATGGTCTGTAAATACTTGGAATCTATTACCAAGAAGATAGTGCCTCCATTGCTTAAGAGCAAATACCACTGCTGCCAAATCCAGGTCATGTACTGGATACTTCTTCTCATGTGGTCTCAATTGTCTAGACCCAAAAGCAATTGCTTGCTTTTCTTGGATCAAAACACAGTCTAGTCCTACATGAGAGGCATCTGTAAACACCTCATACTCCTTTTTAGGGTCAGGAAGGACTAGTACAGGAGTTGTAGTCAGCCTCCTCTTTAGTTCTTGAAAACTTTCCTCACACTGGGTTTCCCAGACAAATTTCTAGTTCTTTCTGGTTAACTGAGTCATAGGAGTGCTGCTAAAACAGAAAATTTTGGTACAAATCTTCTGTAATAGCCTGCTAACCCAGGAAGCTTCTGACTTCCTTTACACTTTGGGGCTGCTTCCAATCAAGGATTGATCTTACCATTCAGGATCTACAGCCAATCTCCTTCCTAGAATTCCAGGTCCCTTCTCCTTTTTTTAAGTTCGCATAGGCTTGCTGCCTATCATTTGCAGTTTTGATCCTGGCTTGGATCAGCTTAATCTTCTCAGTAGTTTCCTTAATAATGTCTGGCCCCAATTCTAACTTGTCTTCTGGCTGATGCCAGCAGTGAGGAGTAATACATCTCCTGCCATATAAGGCCTCATAAGGAGCCATTCCTATCACTGAATGATAGCCATTATTATAGGAAAACTCTATCAATGGGAGATGCACATCCCATTCACCCTGGAAGTCAATTACACAGCACCTCAACATGTCTTCCAGAGTCTGTATAGTTCTTTCTGTTTGTCCATCAGTCTGAGGATGGTAGGCAGAACTAAACTTGAGCTTAGTGCCCAATGCCTGATGCAGGGATTTCCAAAACCTAGAGACAAATCTAGGATCCCTGTCTGATACTATGTCATCAGGTATTCCATGTAATCTTACTACTTCTCTTATATAGAGTTGTGCCAATTTGTCCAAAGAATCAGTAAGATTCATGGGAAGAAAATGGGCTGCCTTGGTCAATCTATCCACAATGACCCAAATGGCATTATGCCTCCTCCTTGTCAGTGGCATACCCACTATAAAATCCATAGAGATGGATCCCCATTTTCTCTCAGGTATGGGTAAGCTCTGTAGCTTTCCCCCTGGTTTCTGGTGCTCTACCTTCACTTGTTGGCATGTTTCACAACTAGCCACAAGTGTATTAATATCCTTTCTCATATAAGGCCACCAAAAATGTGCTCTGAGAGTATGGTACATCTTTGTGGCCCCTGGGTGCATACCCAGCTTACTAGAGTGAGCTTCCTCCAGTATTTGAATTCTTAGGTTGTCCTTTTCAGGCACATACAACCTATTCTGGAAATGTAGCACTCCTTGCTTAAAGGAAAAACCTTGGAATAGTTCTCCCTTATTCTTGCCAGAAATTGAGTCTAGCTCTTTATCACCAGCTTGAGCTTTCTTAATAAGCTCTTTCCACTCTGGTGTAATAGTGAGTACTTTCAACTGCTCACCTTCCTTAGCTAACCATTGGCTTGCTAGGGGAGTAATATTCAGGCTTTCTGCCTTATGTTCAACCTCACCCCCTCTGAGTATTCCAGTATAGTTTCTACTCAAGGCATCTGCCACTACATTGGCTTTTCCAGCTGTGTATTCAATTACACAGTCAAAATCTTTCAAATATTCCAACCACCTTCTTTGTCTCATGTTCAAATCCTTTTGAGTGAAAAGGTACTTGAGACTCTTGTGGTCTGTAAATACTTGGAATCTATTACCAAGAAGATAGTGCCTCCATTGCTTAAGAGCAAATACCACTGCTGCCAATTCCAGATCATGCACTGGGTATTTCTTTTCATGTGGTCTCAATTGTCTAGACCCAAAAGCAATTGCTTGCTTTTCTTGCATCAAAACACAGCCTAGTCCTACATGAGAGGCATCTGTAAACACCTCATATTCCTTTTCAGGGTCAGGCAGGACTAGTACAGGAGCTGTAGTCAGCCTCCTCTTTAGCTCTTGAAAGCTTTCCTCACACTGGGTTTCCCAGACAAATTTCTGGTTCTTTCTGGTTAACTGAGTCATAGGAGCTGCTAAAACAGAAAACTTTGGTACAAATCTTCTGTAATAGCCTGCTAACCCAGGAAGCTTCTGACTTCCTTTACACTTTGGGGCTGCTTCCAATCAAGGATTGATCTTACCTTTTCAGGATCTACAGCCAATCTCCTTCCTAGAATTCCAGGTCCCTTCTTTTTTTTTTAAGTTCGCATAGGCTTGCTGCCTATCATTGGCAGTTTTGATCCTAGCTTGGATCAGCTTAATCTTTTCAGTAGTTTCCTTAATAATGTCTGGCCCTAGTTCTAACTTGTCTTCTGGCTGATGCCAGCAGTGAGGAGTAACACATCTCCTGCCATATAAGGCCTCATAAGGAGCCATTCCTATCACTGAATGATAGCCATTATTATAGGAAAACTCTATCAATGGGAGATGTACATCCCATTCACCCTGGAAGTCAATTACACAGCATCTCAACATGTCTTCCAGAGTTTGTATAGTTCTTTCTGTTTGTCCATCAGTCTGAGGATGGTAAGCAGAACTAAACTTGAGCTTAGTGCCCAATGCCTGATGCAGGGATTTCCAAAACCTAGAGACAAATCTAGGATCCCTGTCTGACACTATATCATCAGGTATTCCATGTAATCTTACTACTTCTCTTATATAAAGTTGTGCCAATTTGTCCAAAGAATCAGTAAGATTCATGGGAAGAAAATGGGCTGCCTTGGTCAATCTATCCACAATGACCCAAATGGCATTATGCCTTCTCCTTGTCAGCGGCAGACCAACTATAAAATCCATAGAGATGGATCCCCATTTTCTCTCAGGTATGGGTAAGCTCTGTAGCTTTCCCCCTGGTCTCTGGTGCTCCACCTTCACTTGTTGGCATGTTTCACAACTACCCACAAGTGTATTAATATCCCTCCTCATATAAGGCCACCAAAAATGTGCTCTGAGAGTATGGTACATCTTTGTGGCCCCTGGGTGCATACCCAGCTTACTAGAGTGAGCTTCCTCCAGTATTTGAATTCTTAGGTTGTCCTTTTCAGGCACATACAACCTATTCTGGAAATGTAGCACTCCTTGTTTAAAGGAAAAACCTTGATATAGTTCTCCCTTATTCTTGCCAGATATCAATTCTAGCTCCTCATCACCAGCTTGAGCTTTCTTAATAAGCTCTTTCCACTCTGGTGTAATAGTGAGTACTTTCAACTACTCACCTTCCTTAGCTAACCATTGGTTTGCTAGGGGGTAATATTCAGGCTTTCTGCTTTATGTTCAACCTCACCCCCTCTGAGTATTCCAGTATAGTTTCTACTCAAGGCATCTGCCACTACATTGGCTTTTCTAGCTGTGTATTCAATTACACAGTCAAAATCTTTCAAATATTCCAACCACCTTCTTTGTCTCATGTTCAAATCCTTTTGAGTAAAAAGGTACTTGAGACTCTTGTGGTCTGTAAATACTTGGAATCTATTACCAAGAAGATAGTGCCTCCATTGCTTAAGAGCAAATACCACTGCTGCCAATTCCAGATCATGCACTGGGTATTTCTTTTCATGTGGTCTCAATTGTCTAGACCCAAAAGCAATTGCTTGCTTTTCTTGCATCAAAACACAGCCTAGTCCTACATGAGAGGCATCTGTAAACACCTCATATTCCTTTTCAGGGTCAGGCAAGACTAGTACAGGAGCTGTAGTCAGCCTCCTCTTTAGTTCTTGAAAGCTTTCCTCACATTGGGTTTCCCAGACAAATTTCTGGTTCTTTCTGGTTAACTGAGTCATAGGAGCTGCTAAAACAGAAAATTTTGGCACAAATCTTCTGTAATAGCCTGCTAACCCCAAGGAAGCTTCTGACTTCCTTTACACTTTAGGGCTGCTTCCAATCAAGGATTGATCTTACCTTTTCAGGATCTACAGCCAATCTCCTTCCTAGAATTCCAGGTCCCTTCTTTTTTTTAAGTTCGCATAGGCTTGCTGCCTATCATTGGCAGTTTTGATCCTAGCTTGGATCAGTTTAATCTTCTCAGTAGTTTCCTTAATAATGTCTGGCCCCAATTCTAACTTGTCTTCTGGCTGATGCCAGCAGTGAGGAGTAACACATCTCCTGCCATATAAGGCCTCATAAGGAGCCATTCCTATCACTGAATGATAGCCATTATTATAGGAAAACTCTATTAATGGGAGATGCACATCCCATTCACCCTGGAAGTCAATTACACAGCATCTCAACATGTCTTCCAGAGTTTGTATAGTTCTTTCTGTTTGTCCATCAGTCTGAGGATGGTAAGCAGAACTAAACTTGAGCTTAGTGCCCAATGCCTGATGCAGGGATTTCCAAAACCTAGAGACAAATCTAGGATCCCTGTCTGATACTATATCATCAGGTATTCCATGTAATCTTACTACTTCTCTTATATAGAGTTGTGCCAATTTGTCCAAAGAATCAGTAAGATTCATGGGAAGAAAATGGGCTGCCTTGGTCAATCTATCCACAATGACCCAAATGGCATTATGCCTCCTCCTTGTCAGTGGCATACCCACTATAAAATCCATAGAGATGGATCCCCATTTTCTCTCAGGTATGGGTAAGCTCTGTAGCTTTCCCCCTGGTCTCTGGTGCTCTACCTTCACTTGTTGGCATGTTTCACAACTAGCCACAAGTGTATTAATATCCCTTCTTCATATAAGGCCACCAAAAATGTGCTCTGAGAGTATGGTACATCTTTGTGGCCCCTGGGTGCATACCCAGCTTACTAGAGTGAGCTTCCTCCAGTATTTGAATTCTTAGGTTGTCCTTTTCAGGCACATACAACCTATTCTGGAAATGTAGCACTCCTTGCTTAAAGGAAAAACCTTGGAATAGTTCTCCCTTATTCTTGCCAGAAATTGAGTCTAGCTCTTTATCACCAGCTTGAGCTTCCTTAATAAGCTCTTTCCATTCTGGTGTAATAGTGAGTACTTTCAACTGCTCACCTTCCTTAGCTAACCATTGGTTTGCTAGGGGAGTAATATTCAGGCTTTCTGCTTTATGTTCAACCTCACCCCCTCTGAGTATTCCAGTATAGTTTCTACTCAAGGCATCTGCCACTACATTGGCTTTTCCAGCTGTGTATTCAATTACACAGTCAAAATCTTTCAAATATTCCAACCACCTTCTTTGTCTCATGTTCAAATCCTTTTGAGTGAAAAGGTACTTGAGACTCTTGTGGTCTGTAAATACTTGGAATCTATTACCAAGAAGATAGTGCCTCCATTGCTTAAGAGCAAATACCACTGCTGCCAATTCCAGATCATGCACTGGGTATTTCTTTTCATGTGGTCTCAATTGTCTAGACCCAAAAGCAATTGCTTGCTTTTCTTGCATCAAAACACAGCCTAGTCCTACATGAGAGGCATCTGTAAACACCTCATATTCCTTTTCAGGGTCAGGCAGGACTAGTACAGGAGCTGTAGTCAGCCTCCTCTTTAGTTCTTGAAAACTTTCCTCACACTGGGTTTCCCAGACAAATTTCTGGTTCTTTCTGGTTAACTGAGTCATAGGAGCTGCTAAAACAGAAAACTTTGGTACAAATCTTCTGTAATAGCCAGCTAACCCCAGGAAGCTTCTGACTTCCTTTACACTTTGGGGCTGCTTCCAATCAAGGATTGATCTTACCTTTTCAGGATCTACAGCCAATCTCCTTCCTAGAATTCCAGGTCCCTTCTCTTTTTTAAGTTCGCATAGGCTTGCTGCCTATCATTGGCAGTTTTGATCCTAGCTTGGATCAGTTTTAGCTTTTCAGTAGTTTCCTTAATAATGTCTGGCCCCAGTTCTAACTTGTCTTCTGGCTGATGCCAGCAGTGAGGAGTAACACATCTCCTGCCATATAAGGCCTCATAAGGAGCCATTCCTATCACTGAATGATAGCCATTATTATAGGAAAACTCTATCAATGGGAGATGCACATCCCATTCACCCTGGAAGTCGATTACACAGCATCTCAACATGTCTTCCAGAGTTTGTATAGTTCTTTCTGTTTGTCCATCAGTCTAAGGATGGTAAGCAGAACTAAACTTGAGCTTAGTGCCCAATGCCTGATGCAGGGATTTCCAAAACCTAGAGACAAATCTAGGATCCCTGTCTGATACTATATCATCAGGTATTCCATGTAATCTTACTATTTCTCTTATATAAAGTTGTGCCAATTTGTCCAAAGAATCAGTAAGATTCATGGGAAGAAAATGGGCTGCCTTGGTCAATCTATCCACAATGACCCAAATGGCATTATGCCTCCTCCTTGTCAGTGGCATACCCACTATAAAATCCATAGAGATGGATCCCCATTTTCCCTCAGGTATGGGTAAGCTCTGTAGCTTTCCCCCTGGTCTCTGATGCTCTACCTTCACTTGTTGGCATGTTTCACAACTAGCCACAAGTGTATTAATATCCCTTCTCATATAAGGCCACCAAAAATGTGCTCTGAGAGTATGGTACATCTTTGTGGCCCCTGGGTGCATACTTACTGGAGTGAGCTTCCTCCAGTATTTGAATTCTTAGGTTGTCCTTTTCAGGCACATACAACTTATTCTAGAAATGTAGCACTCCTTGCTTAAAGTAAAAACCTTGGAATAGTTCTCCCTTATTCTTGCCAGAAAAGGAGTCTAGCTCTTTATCACCAGCTTGAGCTTTCCTAATAAGCTCTTTCCATTCTGGTGTAATAGTGAGTACTTTCAACTACTCACCTTCCTTAGCTAACCATTGGTTTGCCAGGGGAGTAATATTCAGGCTTTCTGCTTTATGTTCAACCTCACCCCCTCTGAGTATTCCAGTATAGTTTCTACTCAAGGCATCTGCCACTACATTGGCTTTTCTAGCTGTGTATTCAATTACACAGTCAAAATCTTTCAAATATTCCAACCACCTTCTTCGTGTCATGTTCAAATCCTTTTGAGTGAAAAGGTACTTGAGACTCTTGTGGTCTGTAAATACTTGGAATTTATTACCAAGAAGATAGTGCCTCCATTGCTTAAGAGCAAATACCACTGCTGCCAATTCCAGATCATGCACTGGGTATTTCTTTTCATGTGGTCTCAATTGTCTAGACCCAAAAGCAATTGCTTGCTTTTCTTGGATCAAAACACAAGTCCTAGTCCTACATGAGAGGCATCTGTAAACACCTCATATTCCTTTTCAGGGTCAGGCAGGACTAGTACAGGAGCTGTAGTCAGCCTCCTCTTTAGCTCTTGAAAGCTTTCCTCACATTGGGTTTCCCAGACAAATTTCTAGTTCTTTCTGGTTAACTGAGTCATAGGAGCTGCTAAAACAGAAAACTTTGGTACAAATCTTCTGTAATAGCCAGCTAACCCCAGGAAGCTTCTGACTTCCTTTACACTTTGGGGCTGCTTCCAATCAAGGATTGATCTTACCTTTTCAGGATCTACAGCCAATCTCCTTCCTAGAATTCCAGGTCCCTTCTTTTTTTTTAAGTTCGCATAGGCTTGCTGCCTATCATTGGCAGTTTTGATCCTAGCTTGGATCAGCTTAATCTTTTCAGTAGTTTCCTTAATAATGTCTGGCCCTAGTTCTAACTTGTCTTCTGGCTGATGCCAGCAGTGAGGAGTAACACATCTCCTGCCATATAAGGCCTTATAAGGAGCCATTCCTATCACTGAATGATAGCCATTATTATAGGAAAACTCTATCAATGGGAGATGCACACCCATTCACCCTAGAAGTCGATTACACAGCATCTCAACATGTCTTCAAGAGTTTGTATAGTTCTTTCTGTTTGTCCATCAGTCTAAGGATGGTAAGCAGAACTAAACTTGAGCTTAGTGCCCAATGCCTGATGCAGGGATTTCCAAAACCTAGAGACAAATCTAGGATCCCTGTCTGATACTATATCATCACGTATTCCATGTAATCTTACTATTTCTCTTATATAAAGTTGTGCCAATTTGTCCAAAGAATCAGTAAGATTCGTGGGAAGAAAATGGGCTGCCTTGGTCAATCTATCCACAATGACCCAAATGGCATTATGCCTTCTCCTTGTCAGCGGCAGACCAACTATAAAATCCATAGAGATGGATCCCCATTTTCTCTCAGGTATGGGTAAGCTCTGTAGCGTTCCCCCTGGTCTCTAGTGCTCTACCTTCACTTGTTGGCATGTTTCACAACTACCCACAAGTGTATTAATATCCCTTCTCATATAAGGCCACCAAAAATGTGCTCTGAGAGTATGGTACATCTTTGTGGCCCCTGGGTGCATACCCAGCTTACTAGAGTGAGCTTCCTCCAGTATTTGAATTCTTAGGTTGTCCTTTTCAGGCACATACAACCTATTCTGGAAATGTAGCACTCCTTGCTTAAAGGAAAAACCTTGGAATAGTTCTCCCTTATTCTTGCCAGAAATTGAGTCTAGCTCTTTGTCACCAGCTTGAGCTTTCCTAATAAGCTCTTTCCATTCTGGTGTAATAGTGAGTACTTTCAACTGCTCACCTTCCTTAGCTAACCATTGGTTTGCTAGGGGGTAATATTCAGGCTTTCTGCTTTATGTTCAACCTCACCCCCTTTGAGTATTCCAGTATAGTTTCTACTCAAGGCATCTGCCACTACATTGGCTTTTCTAGCTGTGTATTCAATTACACAGTCAAAATCTTTCAAATAGTCCAACCACCTTCTTCGTGTCATGTTCAAATCCTTTTGAGTGAAAAGGTACTTGAGACTCTTATGGTCTGTAAATACTTGGAATCTATTACCAAGAAGATAGTGCCTCCATTGCTTAAGAGCAAATACCACTGCTGCCAAATCCAGATCATGCACTGGGTATTTCTTTTCATGTGGTCTCAATTGTCTAGACCCAAAAGCAATTGCTTGCTTTTCTTGGATCAAAACACAGTCTAGTCCTACATGAGAGGCATCTGTAAACACCTCATACTCCTTTTTAGGGTCAGGAAGGACTAGTACAGGAGTTGTAGTCAGCCTCCTCTTTAGTTCTTGAAAACTTTCCTCACACTGGGTTTCCCAGACAAATTTCTAGTTCTTTCTGGTTAACTGAGTCATAGGAGCTGCTAAAACAGAAAACTTTGGTACAAATCTTCTGTAATAGCCTGCTAACCCAGGAAGCTTCTGACTTCCTTTACACTTTGGGGCTGCTTCCAATCAAGGATTGATCTTACCTTTTCAGGATCTACAGCCAATCTCCTTCCTAGAATTCCAGGTCCCTTCTTTTTTTTTAAGTTCGCATAGGCTTGCTGCCTATCATTGGCAGTTTTGATCCTAGCTTGGATCAGCTTAATCTTTTCAGTAGTTTCCTTAATAATGTCTGGCCCTAGTTCTAACTTGTCTTCTGGCTGATGCCAGCAGTGAGGAGTAACACATCTCCTGCCATATAAGGCCTTATAAGGAGCCATTCCTATCACTGAATGATAGCCATTATTATAGGAAAACTCTATCAATGGGAGATGCACACCCATTCACCCTAGAAGTCGATTACACAGCATCTCAACATGTCTTCAAGAGTTTGTATAGTTCTTTCTGTTTGTCCATCAGTCTAAGGATGGTAAGCAGAACTAAACTTGAGCTTAGTGCCCAATGCCTGATGCAGGGATTTCCAAAACCTAGAGACAAATCTAGGATCCCTGTCTGATACTATATCATCACGTATTCCATGTAATCTTACTATTTCTCTTATATAAAGTTGTGCCAATTTGTCCAAAGAATCAGTAAGATTCGTGGGAAGAAAATGGGCTGCCTTGGTCAATCTATCCACAATGACCCAAATGGCATTATGCCTTCTCCTTGTCAGCGGCAGACCAACTATAAAATCCATAGAGATGGATCCCCATTTTCTCTCAGGTATGGGTAAGCTCTGTAGCGTTCCCCCTGGTCTCTAGTGCTCTACCTTCACTTGTTGGCATGTTTCACAACTACCCACAAGTGTATTAATATCCCTTCTCATATAAGGCCACCAAAAATGTGCTCTGAGAGTATGGTACATCTTTGTGGCCCCTGGGTGCATACCCAGCTTACTAGAGTGAGCTTCCTCCAGTATTTGAATTCTTAGGTTGTCCTTTTCAGGCACATACAACCTATTCTGGAAATGTAACACTCCTTGCTTAAAGGATAAACCTTGGAATAGTTCTCCCTTATTCTTGCCAGAAATTGAGTCTAGCTCTTTATCACCAGCTTGAGCTTTCCTAATAAGCTTTTTCCATTCTGGTGTAATAGTGAGTACTTTCAACTACTCACCTTCCTTAGCTAACCATTGGTTTGCTAGGGGGTAATATTCAGGCTTTCTGCTTTATGTTCAACCTCACCCCCTCTGAGTATTCCAGTATAGTTTCTACTCAAGGCATCTGCCACTACATTGGCTTTTCTAGCTGTGTATTCAATTACACAGTCAAAATCTTTCAAATAGTCCAACCACCTTCTTCGTGTCATGTTCAAATCCTTTTGAGTGAAAAGGTACTTGAGACTCTTATGGTCTGTAAATACTTGGAATCTATTACCAAGAAGATAGTGCCTCCATTGCTTAAGAGCAAATACCACTGCTGCCAAATCCAGATCATGCACTGGGTATTTCTTTTCATGTGGTCTCAATTGTCTAGACCCAAAAGCAATTGCTTGCTTTTCTTGGATCAAAACACAGTCTAGTCCTACATGAGAGGCATCTGTAAACACCTCATACTCCTTTTTAGGGTCAGGAAGGACTAGTACAGGAGTTGTAGTCAGCCTCCTCTTTAGTTCTTGAAAACTTTCCTCACACTGGGTTTCCCAGACAAATTTCTAGTTCTTTCTGGTTAACTGAGTCATAGGAGCTGCTAAAACAGAAAACTTTGGTACAAATCTTCTGTAATAGCCTGCTAACCCAGGAAGCTTCTGACTTCCTTTACACTTTGGGGCTGCTTCCAATCAAGGATTGATCTTACCTTTTCAGGATCTACAGCCAATCTCCTTCCTAGAATTCCAGGTCCCTTCTTTTTTTTTTTTAAGTTCGCATAGGCTTGCTGCCTATCATTGGCAGTTTTGATCCTAGCTTGGATCAGTTTAATCTTCTCAGTAGTTTCCTTAATAATGTCTGGCCCCAGTTCTAACTTGTCTTCTGGCTGATGCCAGCAGTGAGGAGTAACACATCTCCTGCCATATAAGGCCTCATAAGGAGCCATTCCTATCACTGAATGATAGCCATTATTATAGGAAAACTCTATCAATGGGAGATGCACATCCCATTCACCCTGGAAGTCGATTACACAGCATCTCAACATGTCTTCCAGAGTTTGTATAGTTCTTTCTGTTTGTCCATCAGTCTGAGGATGGTAAGCAGAACTAAACTTGAGCTTAGTGCCCAATGCCTGATGCAGGGATTTCCAAAACCTAGAGACAAATCTAGGATCCCTGTCTGATACTATATCATCAGGTATTCCATGTAATCTTACTATTTCTCTTATATAAAGTTGTGCCAATTTGTCCAAAGAATCAGTAAGATTCATGGGAAGAAAATGGGCTGCCTTGGTCAATCTATCCACAATGACCCAAATGGCATTATGCCTCCTCCTTGTCAGTGGCATACCCACTATAAAATCCATAGAGATGGATCCCCATTTTCTCTCAGGTATGGGTAAGCTCTGTAGCTTTCCCCCTGGTCTCTGGTGCTCTACCTTCACTTGTTGGCATGTTTCACAACTAGCCACAAGTGTATTAATATCCCTTCTCATATAAGGCCACCAAAAATGTGCTCTAAGAGTATGGTACATCTTTGTGGCCCCTGGGTGCATACCCAGCTTACTAGAGTGAGCTTCCTCCAGTATTTGAATTCTTAGGTTGTCCTTTTCAGGCACATACAACCTATTCTGGAAATGTAACACTCCTTGCTTAAAGGAAAAACCTTGGAATAGTTCTCCCTTATTCTTGCCAGAAATTGAGTCTAGCTCTTTGTCACCAGCTTGAGCTTTCCTAATAAGCTCTTTCCATTCTGGTGTAATAGTGAGTACTTTCAACTGCTCACCTTCCTTAGCTAACCATTGGTTTGCTAGGGGAGTAATATTCAGGCTTTCTGCTTTATGTTCAACCTCACCCCCTCTGAGTATTCCAGTATAGTTTCTACTCAAGGCATCTGCCACTACATTGGCTTTTCCAGCTGTGTATTCAATTACACAGTCAAAATCTTTCAAATATTCCAACCACCTTCTTTGTCTCATGTTCAAATCCTTTTGAGTGAAAAGGTACTTGAGACTCTTGTGGTCTGTAAATACTTGGAATCTATTACCAAGAAGATAGTGCCTCCATTGCTTAAGAGCAAATACCACTGCTGCCAATTCCAGATCATGCACTGGATATTTCTTTTCATGTGGTCTCAATTGTCTAGACCCAAAAGCAATTGCTTGCTTTTCTTGCATCAAAACACAGCCTAGTCCTACATGAGAGGCATCTGTAAACACCTCATATTCCTTTTTAGGGTCAGGCAAGACTAGTACAGGAGCTGTAGTCAGCCTCCTCTTTAGTTCTTGAAAGCTTTCCTCACATTGGGTTTCCCAGACAAATTTCTGGTTCTTTCTGGTTAACTGAGTCATAGGAGCTGCTAAAACAGAAAATTTTGGCACAAATCTTCTGTAATAGCCAGCTAACCCCAGGAAGCTTCTGACTTCCTTTACACTTTGGGGCTGCTTCCAATCAAGGATTGATCTTACCTTTTCAGGATCTACAGCCAATCCTCCTTCCTTTATTATCCCAGGTCCAATTTCTTTTTTTCAAGTTTGCATAGGCTTGCTGCCTATCATTGGCAGTTTTGATCCTAGCTTGGATCAGCCAATCTTCTCACTAGTTTAGGTGATTCTTGTCTGAGTTCTAACTTGTCTTCTGGCTGATGCCAGCATGAGGAGTAACACATCTCCTGCCACATAAGTGGTCTAGGTGAGCCATTCCTATCACTGCATTATAGCCATTATTATATGAAAACTCTATCAATGGGAGATGGCATCCCATTCACCCTGGAAGTCCATTACACAGCATCTCAGCAGTCTTCCAGAGTATGTATAGTTCTTTCTGTTTGTCCATCAGTCTGAGGATGGTAGGCAGAACTAAACTTGAGCTTGGTGCCCAATGCCTGATCCAGGGAATTCCAAAACCTAGAGACAAATCTAGGATCCTTGTCTGATACTTATTCATCATGGTATTCCATGTAATCTTACTATTTCTCTTATATAAAGTTGAGCCAATTTGTCCAAAGAATCAGTAAGATTCATGGGAAGAAAATGGGCTGCCTTGGTCAATCTATCACAATGACCCAAATGGCATTATGCCTCCTTCTTGTCAGTCGCATACCCACTATAAAATCCATAGAGATGGATCCCCATTTTCTCTCAGGTATGGGTAAGCTCTGTAGCTTTCCCCCTGGTTTTTGATGCTCCACCTTCACTTGTTGGCATGTTTCACAACTAGCCACAAGTGTATTAATATCCTTCCTCATATAAGGCCACCAAAAATGTGCTCTGAGAGTATGGTAAATCTTTGTGGCCCCTGGGTGTATACCCAGCTTACTAGAGTGAGCTTCCTCCAGTATTTGAATTCTTAGGTTGTCCTTTTCAGGCACATACAACCTATTCTGGAAATGTAGCACTCCTTGCTTAAAGGAAAAACCTTGAAATAGTTCTCCCTTATTCTTGCCAGAAATTAAGTCTAGCTCTTTATCACCAGCTTGAGCTTTCCTAATAAGCTCTTTCCATTCTGGTGTAATAGTGAGTACTTTCAACTGCTCACCTTCCTTAGCTAACCATTGGTTTGCTAGGGGAGTAATATTCAGGCTTTCTGCTTTATGTTCAACCTCACCCCCTCTGAGTATTCCAGTATAGTTTCTACTCAAGGCATCTACCACTACATTGGCTTTTTAGCTGTGTATTCAATTACACAATCAAAATCTTTCAAATATTCCAACCACCTTCTTTGTCTCATGTTCAAATCCTTTTGAGTGAAAAGCTACTTGAGACTCTTGTGGTCTGTAAATACTTGGAATCTATTACCAAGAAGATAGTGCCTCCATTGGCTAAGAGCAAATACCACTGCTGCCAATTCCAGATCATGCACTGGGTATTTCTTTTCATGTGGTCTCAATTGTCTAGACCCAAAAGCAATTGCTTGCTTTTCTTGCATCAAAACACAGCCTAGTCCTACATGAGAGGCATCTGTAAACACCTCATATTCCTTTTCAGGGTCAGGCAGGACTAGTACAGGAGCTGTAGTCAGCCTCCTCTTTAGTTCTTGAAAACTTTCCTCACACTGGGTTTCCCAGACAAATTTCTGGTTCTTTCTGGTTAACTGAGTCATAGGAGCTGCTAAAACAGAAAACTTTGGTACAAATCTTCTGTAATAGCCAGCTAACCCCAGGAAGCTTCTGACTTCCTTTACACTTTGGGGCTGCTTCCAATCAAGGATTGATCTTACCTTTTCAGGATCTACAGCCAATCCCTGATCATTTATTATATGACCCAAAAATCCAATTTCTTTTGTCCAAAATTTGCATTTACTCAGCTTTCCATAAAGCTGATGTTCTTGGAGCAAGCCAAGCACTACTTTAAGGTGTTCTTTGTGAGTTTCTTCATCCTTGGAGTATACCAAGATATCATCAATAAACACCACCACAAAGTGATCTAGGTGTGCCCTGAACACCCTCTGCATTAAGTCCATAAAGAATGCAGGTGCATTAGTGAGCCCAAATGGCATCACTGTGTACTCAAAATGTCCATACCTAGTCCTGAAAGCAGTCTTAGGTATGTCTTCTTCCTTTACTCTTAGCTGGAAATAGCCAGACCTCAAATCAATTTTGGAGAACACTTTTGCTCCTTTTAATTGATCAAACAAATCCTCTATCCTTGGAAGAGGATACTTATTCTTTATGGTCAATGCATTTAGTTTTCTGTAATCTATACAGAGCCTAAAGGTTCCATCCTTCTTTTTCACAAACAGCACAGGTGCTCCCCAAGGAGACACACTGGGTCTAATGAACCCTTTTTCTAGTAGTTCATCAAACTACTTCCTGAGTTCTACCATCTCAGGCACTGCTATTCTATAAGGAGCAGTAGATATCGGTGCTGCTCCTGGTACCAGCTTAATTTCAAATTCTATCTCTCTTAAGGGTGGCAAACCAGGCAAGTCTGTAGGAAAGACTCCTGGGAAATCTTGAACTACAGGTATTTTCCTAAGTTCTCCTGATGCTTCCTGGTCATTAAATCCCAGGTACTCCTGTTCACTTTCTGGAGTTATCATTTCCAGCACTTTTAAGTAGCAGTCCATAGCCAACTCTAAGGGCTTGTTCAAATCATATACTGTTCCAGCAGGCAATAATAATTGTCTGGCCTGACAATCAATAATGACTCGATTCTCTTCTAACCAGTTCATGCCTAAAATCACATCATAGCCATGTGTCTCTAGCACTATGAGATTGGTTCTCAGTTTCAGCTTGCCTATTTGTAGCTCACAGTTTTCAACCATGTAATAAGCAAACACGACCTCATTGCCGGCAGTTTTCACCAAGTACATGTTGGTCATATATTTTACTTCTAGATTCATGGCCTTAACCAAGCTATTAGATACTACAGACAATGAAGCTCCAGTATCAAACAGAACAGATACTAACTGGCCATTAAGGTAAATTGTACCTTTCAAGGCCCTTCTGCTAGTCTTGTGCTGACTAGTTTCCCTTCCATTGCCCTTGGCCTCGGGTGTTTCTTGTTCTTTCCTGGAAGATTCCAGTTGAAACACCATTCCTGGAAGTGTACTAGGCCTTCTCTGCTCCTGAGGTACTCTTGGTGCTGGCCTCCCAACCTGGGCTGGCCCCTGAGTCCTCAGTTGGGGCATAGGCATTTGCCCCTAGGTCCCTTGGGAGTAAAATTTCCCAGCCACTTCTTGCCACTTTCACCCCTCTTTGGGTAATCCCTCACCCAGTGGTCTGGGGCTCCACACCTATGGCACCCTGTGGAAGCTTTAAAGCATGGCTTATTGCCATGAAACTTTCCACATGTGCTGCACTGAGGACCATATTGCTGTGGCTGTAGTCCTCTTTCCTTCCTGTTTTCTTTCCTGCTCCCACCTGCATCTTTCTCATCTCTCGGCCTTTTTGATGTTTGTCCTTTCTTTGTTCCACTTCCACTTCCAGGCCCACTTTTGAATTGTTCCTGGAATTCCTGCTCCAGAGCCAGTGCACTCTGCATGACTGTGTAGTAGTCTCTGGCTCCAATTGCTCTGAGGATTTGTCTCAGCTCAGGTCTTAGACCCCTAATGAACCTCTTGGTTCTCAGCTCCTCCTGTCCTTCATACTGTGGAGCATATCTGATTAAACTATTGAACCTCTGCTTATACTCTAGCACATTAATGTTCCCCTGCTCCAACTGGTCAAATTCAACTTGCTTTTGGTCTTTCTGTGCCTCACTAACATACTGCTGACAAAAGACCCTAAGAAAATCAGCCCACCTCATAGACCTCCTCCTGTCTGGATGTCTCCTTTGGTTCCTCTCCTGATAGCTCCTTTGCACTGCCCTCCACTAGAGTTCAGCATTTCCTTCTAGCCTGAAAGTGGCTAGCAGTACTCTTTGTGCGGAAGTGACCTCCATCCTCTCCAATACCTTCTCTATCTGATATACCCAGAACTCTACCTCCTCTGGGTCACATCCTCCTCTGAAGACTGGAGGTTTCAGTGCCAGGAACCCCTCCAACCGGCCCTCCTTTAGTCCTCATCTACCATGCCTTCTTTTATTCTCTTCTCTACTACTGGATTTACCCCTGGATGATCTGCTTGATCTCCTCCTCATTGTGGTCTCCTCAGTAGAGGGTTCAGTCCCTCTGGAGTATATATATGCATCTCTCTCTTCAATGTCAGGGCTGTCATCCTCCTCTTCCTCCTCAATTCTGGGCTCCTGCCTTACCTCTGATCTTATTCTCCTGGCTCTTGGGTGTCTCCTCTCCTCATCTGCTTCTTCCTCTTCTTGATTACCTCCAGCCCTGCTAAACTGGTCATAACCTACTGGCTCTTTGCCAGGCCTCCTTCTTCTCCTCCTACTCCCTTCTGCCTCTACTGGTTCTAGTTCATCCTGATTCTGGGCTTGGCCTCTAGCCAAGGATTGCATTCCCAGCACAAGTTGAGCCACAGTGGCATGTAGTGACTTCATCATCACTTCCATTCTCTCCTGTCTGTCTCTACTAGGTCTAGGTCCTTGGTACCTGGCAGTGGGCTCTTCGGCCACATTATACTCCACTTCTTCAGCCTGAGTGTCAGGCACATTTTCCTGCAATCCCTCTACATGATGGGCTGCAGTGCCTTCTACCTCTCTCAAGGAATCCCTGTCCCTGCCTCTAGTCCTCATCCTGCACTTTCAATTGCAGATATTCACATATATCCAAAATAATACAAGTCTTATATAAGTTAGACCTAAAGGAGACATTGTCTAGGCTAAGCTCTGATCATAATATCAAACAGGCTCTGATACCAAACAAAGCCTGTCACACCTCACTCAGGCCCTGGCCTATATGTTTCTAATTTAACTCACAAGCCCAACTTCAAAATTTAGCTTCTAGTATTCGGCCAAGCAAACAATGGCAACATTAAGTCTTATTTTCTTAAGTTGAGAGGCCTGGGAGGTGGCGCAGGTGGCTTTAAAACAAGACCAACAATTACTTGCAGCAAAAAGGCAAGGCCCAGTACCACTAACTTGCACAACAAGCAAGGCTTATATTGATTACTTGCATTCCAAGCAAGGCAACACTTAATGAAGTTTTAAGTGCATAATTGGTGTGCAATCAAGTGTGCTACTTATATGACAACCAAGAAGCCTCAATGTTGGTTTTTGATTTTGAAACCATAGGTATAATGCACATGATGCTCTCGGCCAACAACATACACATACTGGTGCACAACATTTCCATAAGACAAGGCCCATAACTAATCACATAAAAGTGCCAAACATTGGACCATAACATTTAGTATCCAAGCACAGGCATAAAGCCATCCATAAGTCCATACATAACTTGACATATAAACCCAACAAAACCAACACAAGTCTAGGCATCAAGGACTACACATATGTACACAAAAGAGTAGTCTACCTAGTGTCCAACATGGCTACATGCCATGAAACCAAAAGCTAAACATGCCAAGTATTTACATACGAAGACCACTAATGGTCAAACAGGACTTTGAGAATTCCATACAAAAGTACACACTGCAACACCAACCCAATTGCCTGATTCATTGTCATGAAAGCAAATATTATGATCAGAGCCAAAGTCCAAGCATCCATAGCCTCCCCTAGACAAGTCTCCAACTACAGCCTGCAAACTTAGCTCATAAGTCTCAGCGAACAAAGATATAAGACTTGTAATGAACCTAAAATGATAAGCCAAGCACACATTGGCACATACCTTGGAAACTAAGCAAATTAGTGCAAAACACAAGCAACAAGCAAGCTAGCACTACTCAGGCCGAATGTCCTTGCCTGAAATAAAAGGATGGGCAGTGAGTATAACTCAGTAGGATTCACTCATATATATTCAACTCTAAAAAGAGTCTATTTAGTTAAGCTAAGTATTCACTCAAAGCTTAACCTCCCATTAGCTAGCTTTACCTGCAAAAGAAACACCAAGACAAGGAAACCAAGCACATACATATACAAGATAATTAACCATAGCAAATAATCCATAATACCATAAGTGGGGTTAGCAAGCATATGGAAACACCAATGCACACAAGTACACACACACACTCCACATGTTTGCTCTCGGCCATAATGAACCATACATGTTCCCATGTGCACAATGCACACAAAAAAAACCTTCAACATACCACTTCCACTTAGAGCTCCAAAATGCCAAGCAAATAGGCCACATTTACTTGCATTTCTAGTACATGTACAATAGTCAATTAGCTAATCAACAAGTAGACCAAGTATTTTCAATAGCCCATCAAGCAACTAAGGTCATTTGGCAAATTTTAACCATCACTTAGCCACTCTAAACACTTGAACCATGGTACATTACCAAGCAACATCAAGTGTTAGTGAACCCTACCTCAAGAGCTTTCGGTTTCAAACCAACTTCAAATGCCCAAGTGTTCTTCAATCACAATGCCTACCATAACAATACATAGGCATCAACAACACTTACTCATGGACTATCTACCATGATTTCAATGAAGGACACTACAACATACAAGCTTAAGCTCTCATTCACAATGCCCAATTCCACATATTTGTGTTATCCATCAAACTAACTCATTACATGATCATCTAATCCTCAATGAACACCACTCATGGCATTATTACCATGTAAGCAAGTGATGAACACCAAATTACACTACTTCAAGCCCTCGGCCATAATGCCCATTGCCAAACACTAATGTTCTTCACTCATCCAATCCATCATACAATCACCTAATCATCATTAATCAACGTTCATGGCACCATTACCATGCAATTAGATGAAGAACACCTAATTACACTAATCCATGCTCTCGGCCATAATACCCATTTTCACACTTTAATGTTCTTCATCAATGTAATCCATCATATAATCACCAAATCATCAATTACCCTTATTCATGGCACCATTCCGATGTAATCAAATGAAGAACATAACATTACCTCAAAATGAGCTTCTCGGCCAAACACTAACTTCAACACTTTGATGTTCCTTGCTCAAAATTGCCTAGCATAAGATCAAATAGGCACCAATTAACTTGAATCATGGATAAATTTCAATGTACACGACGGAGAACACCAAGCTATATCAAATGATTCTTTCGGCCAAGACTAGGTTTTCACTTCAACATAACAATTGCTCAATTCACCTAGCTTAACATCGTTTAAGCACTCAATATCCTTGTTCATGGAAGAAATACCATGGATTCAAGGAAAGATAACAAGAAATACCTAAAACCTAGCTTGCCTTGGTTTGGTTCTTCTCCATTTCTCATGAACAAAGCTTGATTCCAAGCGATGTTGTGCCAAAACCAAGTCTTCTAGCTTGTTTCCCTCAATTGCTTCCTAGACTTGCTTGATTTCAAGCCAAATGGTGAATGAAGTTCATGAGCAAGCTCTCGATCAAAAGAAAGCAAGGAAGCCCGAAATGAAACCAAAAAAAATGGTGTTGACTTAATTCGGCTTTTCGGAGGGGGGGCCTGTGATAGCCGAAGGGCTATCGCCTCCCTCAGCACATACTTTTTGATGAAAATGTGGTCGAGAAGCCTGGCGTCATCCGACAGAGGCACTATCACTGACCTCGGAGGGAGCGAAGTCAGACACCACGAAGTCGGGACTTCGGCTAATATGCTAGGCATTTCAAAGGTATCATCGGCTCCCCCGGGGGACCAAAAGGATCACCTTCGGGGATAAAGAATCAGCTATTCCAAATAGAAAAGAACTTCCCCGAAGGCGGAACCCTAGAACCAGGGGACTCCCCGAACTATGAGCATAACTCACGAAGAAGGGCATCCGTACCAAAGAACGACCTCGCCCAGAGGACCTAGGGAGTACGGCATGAGCATTTAAGGTACGTCTAACATGTCACCCACAGGCGTTACACGCCACCTCAGACGGCGGTCTAACATGCCGTCGCCGTCCAGGTCTTGTCACGACCTGTCTCGATTCAAGGCTCAAGGAGCCTGCAAACGGCTACTTGTCCCATACGCCCTGAAACACAGAGAACATCTGACCGAACACGTGTGATGATTTGAACGGGCTGGGAACTCCTATAAATACCAGGAAACACAACCTAGCAAGGGGCCGAATCTGACCCTCTCCCCTTGAGAAAATACAAACAGGCAAGGCCAATAAACCTTTTAGTGCTCCCCCTCTTTCATCTCTCAGGACACTAACTTGGGCGTCGGAGGCTCCTCCCTGGAAAAAGACCCCGGGGACCTCCTAACCCTATTTTCTGAGTATTTCAGGCGCACTCCCCTGGGAAATCTGGGCTCCAAACGTTCTCCCTCTCAGGAAGTCCCTCCCGAAGTCACAATGTCTTCCAACAAAGATGCTGCTGGGCATCAATGCCCTTTAGGCTTAAGAATGCAAAGGCCACGTACCAGAGGTTGATGAATAGGGTCTTCGACTCCCAAATCGGGAGAAATATGTATGTCTACATTGATGATATGATAGTTAAGAGCAAACTACTAGTAGTCATATCATAGACTTAGAGGAAATATTCCAGCAACTGACATTCAGAATTAGTCTCAACCCTGAAAAATGCATGTTCGAGGTGAATGTGGGTAAGTTCCTCAGATTCATGGTATCAAAGAGAGGGATTGACGCCAATCCAGAGAAGGTCAAGGCCCTACTAGGATTATGAACTCCCACGACGACCAAGGATGTGCAAAGACTCATGGGGAGAATCACGTCCCTCAACAGATGCATCCCCAGATATGGGGATCACTGCCAACCGTTCTTCAAAGTCCTTACTAAAGCAGCAAAAAATGGAGGTGGCCTCAGAACCAAGGTGCGACCTTGGAACAAAGACTGCCTAAAGACTTTGGGAGAGCTTAAAGTCTACCTAACTCATCTGCCAACACTCCGGCAACCTCGAGAAAGAGAACCCCTCATACTTTACCTCGCGATCACTAAAAAGGAGCTGGAATAATTCTTCATTGTCTTGAAGGTATGGAAGCCATGAAGGATATCAAATTTGGGTTTAATGTTGCCAACAATGTGGTGGAATATGAAGCTCTCATAGCAGGTTTGCGCCTGGCCAGAAGAGTTGGTGTAAGAAACCTAAAAGCCCACAACGATTCTCAGCTAGTGGTCCAATAGATAGCAGGGGACTATGCCACAAAGACCACACCCTGGCAAAGTGTCATGACCTCGTAACAAAGCTCATCCAAGAGTTTGATGTGGTACACATCGAGAATGTGCCTCATCGAGACAATGCTGAAGGAGATACTTTGGCCAAGTCAAAAAAGTCCACCGAAGTGCTAAGTCACCTGAGCATAGCAATAATGAGCATAGTGATAGCCAAAGGCTATCGCCTCTATCTGGCCGAACTCCCTGCCACAGTCATGGCCAGAAGAAGCTGGCGCTACCCGAGAAAAGGTGTGATCAGGCACCTCGGGAGATAGCCGAGGAGCTCCGAGCCCGGCACGCTAGGACACTACTCGCCCCCCCCAGGGTCGTGAACTGATCGCCTTCGGAAAAGTGGCACCTAACATAGCGTGCCGAACATGATATCCCCGAAGGCTGAACTCCCTGAAGCCGGGAAACCCCGAACTCAGGGCTTGTTTCCCGAAGAGGCTCTGTCCGTACCAAAGGACGACCTCACCCAGGGACCTCGGGAGTACGACAGGGGTATTTATGAAAGCATTTAAGGAAGCCTTTGGCACATCCATTCACAGACGCCACAAGCCGCCTCAAAAGGCGCTCTACCACACTGACGCCATCAAAATCACATCATGGCCCGTCTCAGCACATGGCTCAAGGCAACCAGCTACCAACTATCTGTCCCATACGCCCAGAAATTCAGGAGCATCCGACCGAACACGTGTCGCGATCTGAACGGGCTAGGCACTCCTATAAATACCAGGACTTAATACCAGACGAGGAGGTTGGCTGGCAAAATACGGCTCCCATTACCAGGCAAAAACTCCTCAGCCCTTTGTGCTATCTTTTCTGCCTTTCTCTCGGCCACCACTGACTTGGGCGTCGGAGGCTCCCCCCCCGGAAAAACACTCCGGGGGCCTCCTAACCTTTTGTTTCTGAGCTTTCAGGCACTCTCCTTTAGGCGGTCCAGTCGACCAGGCGTTCTTCCTCCCATAAGTCTCTCCACCAGTCACCATGACTATAAGCTATGAGGCCCCAGGCCATCACATAGCAACCTCAGAAATAGGATGGAAAAATCCCATAAAAAAGTACCTTACGACTTCAGAGCTTCTTGAAGACCCACTTGTAACAGCAAAAGTGCGAAGACATTCTGGATGATCTTTCCTGATCGGAAAGGAGTTATACCGGCAATGGTACGTGAGTCCACTGCAGAGGTGTGTCAGCGAAGAGTGATGCCCAGCGGCATCTTCGTTGGAAGACATCGTGACTGCGGGAGGGACTTCCTGAGATGGAGAACGTCTGGTGCAAAGGTTTCCCAGAGGGGTGTGCCTGTAAAACTCAAAAAAAAGGGTTAGGAGGTCCCCAGGATCTTTTTCCGGGGAGGAGCCTCCGACGCCCAAGTCAGTGTCCTGAGAGGTGAAAGAAGGGGAGCACTAAAAGGTTTAGCGGCCTTGCCTGTTTGTATTTTCTCAGAGGGAGAGGGTCGGATCGGGGATCCCTTTGCCAGGGCCTGTTCCCTGGT
The DNA here is from genome assembly GCA_005392925.1 of Aquilaria sinensis. Taxonomy (NCBI): domain Eukaryota; kingdom Viridiplantae; phylum Streptophyta; class Magnoliopsida; order Malvales; family Thymelaeaceae; genus Aquilaria; species Aquilaria sinensis. Next base: position 31,815 of record SMDT01002057.1, on the reverse strand, counting down.
ATTTATAGGAGTTCCCAGCCCGTTCAGATCATGACATGTGTTCGGTCGGATGTTCTCTGTGTTTCCGGGCGTAGGGGACAAATAGCCGTTTGCAGGCTCCTTGAGCCTTGAGCCGAGACAGGTCGTGACAAGACCTGGATGGCATCAGCGTGTCAGAGTGCCGTTTGGGGCGGCGTGTAACGCCTGTGGGTGACATGTCAAAGGCTCCTTAAATGCTCATGCCGTACTCCCGAGGTCCTCTGGGCGAGATCGTTCTTTGGTACGGATGGCCTTCTTTTGTAGTTATGCTTGTAGTTCGGGAAGTCCCCTGGTTCGAGGGTTCTCCCTTCGGGGAAGTTCTCTCCTGCTTGCAATAGCTGGTTCTTTATCCCTGAAGGCGATCCGCTTGGTCCCCCGAGGGAGTCGGCGATACCTTTGAAATGCCTAGCGTTTTAGCCGAAGTCCCGACTTTATGGTATCTGACTTCACTCCTTCCGAGGTCAGTGATAGTGCCCCTTTCTGATGACGCCAGGCTTCCTAACCATGTTTTCGTCAGGAAGTATGTACTGAGAAAGGCGATAGCCCTTCGGCTATCACAGGCCCCCCTCCGAAAAGCCGAATTGCGAACTTCGGTTTGTTGGCTTTCGTAGGGCATCCTTCGAGACCTCGGGTGTAATACCTGTTCCGAAGATGAACCTTTTGTCTGAAGACATGGGCTGTTCGGTTACGGCCTGTCCTTTGGTGTCTTTGAGGTCACCCACTTATCTCCTTTTGTAGGGCTGCGTAACGTCGCGTCTGGTAACCAGGCGTGTCAGTCTGGAGCGGCGCGCCCAGGGTCTAGGGGTGTCAGAAAGTCTATCCCTCTTTTGGCGTGATGGCTGACACGTGGCAGCTTGTTATTAGGGGGGACTGCGTCGGATACAACAGGTGCGCTTTTTCACGCGCAATGAGCGGTTATGGCGATTGTTCGCCTACCCTCCTCGGCCTATATATACCTCTGTTCCGTCATAACCTCTTTTTGCTTCTGCTTTTGCTTTCAACTGCTTTCATGTTTTCTCTTGTTTTTTGCGGCGATCCTCTTTGACGGAGTGTTTTCCGGCAACCTTTCACGACGGCGTCTTCAAATCCAAATTTTGGCAAAACATTTGGTTGGTTTTAACTTCCAGAGTCTTTTGCTTTTTAAGCTTTCCCGTAGTCAATTTTTTTGGCCTTTTTCTGAAATCGTTTTTTAGCTGACCATGCCTATTCCCGAGAGCTGACAACCTCTTTTGTCTCACCCTTGTTGCACCACTTCTAAAAAATTAGAAAGATGGAAGACCAAATTCTTTCTTCCCTCGTATGCCATTACAAGGTTGCCACTTTCTGACCAGCTTAGCTTTTCAAACCGTGGCGATGAGGTTACCGTTTTCCGAGCCCAACTGAAGGCCGGACTTCGGTACCCTCCTCCGAAGATGACTTGTGACTTTTGCCTATTCCATGGCATTGCCGTAAATCAGCTTCCGCCAAACTCCTGTTGCTACTTCAACGCCTTCCTTTGTATGTGCGGCGTTTTCAAAATAGAGCCCCACTTTATTCTTTTCATGCAGTACTATAAGCTCTTTGTGGTCCCGAAGGGTGGCTTTTACTTCATGCTACCTCGGGGATCAGGGAGCAAAAAGTATATGTTCGCCTTTGCCACCAAGGACAGCTGGCGAGGGTGGCAACAGAAGTTTTTCTTTCTGAAGATGGAGGGGGCCTGGTCGCACGTGCCGACCAAGTGGGCTCGGGGAAGGCTGGAGATGGACGTCGTTGATCCAAGGATTATGCTGACTCCTGAGTTGACATCCATATTCACGGACTTCGACAAACGGATCCGAGCAGTCTCCGACTGGGATTCTGAGGTCCCTTTGCACCCCATTTACCCCTTCCCTATCAATTGGAAACTGATGACCGAGGAGGTTCTTTGGAAACTAGGGGTGGTGAAGGAGCACAAGACAGACCTTGGGGTGCCGGCTCCTGCTACTGCTGGGAAAGACTCTTGGTTGGTGCAACTCCTTAGGGAGGAAGTCACTTATGAGTCCTTTTTTGAGAGTAAGTTATCTCAGGGTTCTTTTGTTATAGTTTTACCTTGGACTCACACTGATGTTTCCTTTCTTTTTCAGAGATGGGCGACAACTCTGCTGCCTACTACAAGTGCCTTTTCCTCGGTCAAGCAGAGAAAGGCAAGCAGACGAAGAAGGCCGTCTCCCGAAGGCGGAAATCATCTGGGGCTGGGCCATCCATGGCCAAATGGGCAAAGAAAGGCGCGCCTCCTCCTCAGGCAAAAATTCCTGAGGAGGCGTGCGAAGAGTCGAATGCTGCTGCTGCTGTTCCGCCGGCCGAGGTTTCCGCTGCCGCCCCTTCTCGGAGTCCCTCTTCCTCGGCGGCTCTTCTAGACGCCTTGGTGGAAGTCCCTTCTGCTGAGGAGCGTTGTAAGAGTAAAGGTAAGGAGATTCCTGCCAAAGAGGTCCGGGACTCCGACGATGACGTCGCGGAGGTGCCACCAGGTTCATTTTCTTAGACAAGTTGTGGTACCTTTATTTCTTTAAGGGTTCCTTGTCTTGATAAATTTCTTGCTTTGCCATGCAGGGGAGCTGCTATACCCGGATTGGGTAGCCGAGCACGCCTGAAAATGGGCTCTTCGGGATGCCCATGTCCCGAAAGGGAAGATCCCGAGGGAACCGTTTTGGTCATTTAGGGAAGACATGAACTTGTACTCCGGTGACTGCCTGTACATGGCCAACCAAATCTCGAGGGGGATCCTCACCGAGGCCTCCTTCAGGGCCGTTTCAGAAGCGTGCCCGAGCGATGAGTCCCTCGCTGCAAACGTTTCCGAGCACGCTGCCCAGGTATACTTCAGGCCTTTGTTTTGTTTCCCTTTGATTTCTTCTAAGTGTTTGGCCCACTTTTTGCCTAACTAACTTTTCCTCTTACTTCTTTGCAGCTGCTGGGGTACACTGGCCTCCTCAGGGTCCGGGTGGTGAAGGAAGCGGCGTTCTGAGTCTTGGCCTTAGATCACATAGAAAAATCTAGGGACAAGTGTTCTGAATTGGCCGTCAAGAACACAGAGATGGCTCAAGCTGTGAAGATGGAGGTCGCTGCCATTCGGGAGGAGTTCGCGAAGGAGAAGGAGGAACTTTTGAAGGACTCCTCCCAGAAGATTTCTGACCTCGGTGCCAAGGTGGCGGAGCTGACCTCGGTGAACGAATCATATCAAAAGGAGAAGTCAGATTCTGAGGCTCTCCTGGCGAAGGTGCTTGCCGAGAAGGCCGAGCTCCAGGCCGAGGTCGAGTCTTTGAAGAAGGAGGCAAAGAAGAAGAAGACGAAGGCGCTGAGGAAGGAGATTGCCGATCTGGAGAGGGAACGTGATGAGCTGGCGGTCGAGAAAAAGAAAGCCGACGAAATGACCAAGGTCGGTTTTCAAGACGGTTTCTGCCTCGTTCGTCACCAAGTGCTTCAGAGCTTCCCAGATCTGGACTTCTCTTTCTTGGAGGCCCTAAACATTCCCGAGGGGCCTCGGTGGTCTTGGTCGAAAATCAAGCACCTGAACTTGCCCATTTCTTTCCCTGCGCCGAAGGTGGTGGAAAAGGATGCTGGAGCTTGTGGCTCCCGAGACGCCAAGATTCCTTAGTTTGTTTTAGGGTCCTTTGCCTTTTTTTTCTTCTTTTTTGTATTTCTTCTTTTGGCGAGCTTTCTTCTTTGTAAGCAGATCCATCTCAATAAAGACTCTTTCTTAAAAATTTTGGCTAAGTCTTTTTGTAACATTTTTCATTTTCCATTGTCCCGAACATGTTCGCTTAATAGACTTCGGAAAATACGGTGATCTTTTTCGTGACATTCCGACTTGTACAACTTATGCTCAAGAATTTTGGCTAAGTCCTTTGTGAGATTTTTCATTTCCCATTGTTCTGAACACGTTTGCTCAAGGGACTTCGGAAAATCATATCTTCGCTTATGTCAGCGGTCACTTTCGCGAAATTCAGACTTGTATAACTCATGCTCAAGATTTTTGGCTAAGGAACTTTTGTACTTAGAAATTTTTCTGTACAATACAATCTTCTCACCGAAATCTTAAGCATAGAATTTTCTCAAGGCGTCCGAATGCCATGTATTTTTTAACTCTATCCCTCCGGCATCGCCGAGCTTGTAAACCCCTTTTCGCACTTTGGCAAGTACCAGATAAGGTCCTTCCCAATTTGCGCGAAGTACCCCGTGGGATGGACTTCGGGGTCCAAATTTAGCCTTTCGGAGAACGAGGTCTATTTTCTTTATTCCTTTTGGCCTGGCACGCAAGTTCATAGCCGCGGCCATTCTTTGCTGAAAAGCTTATCTCCTCAGCTCGGCTATTTCTCTGTGTTCACCGACGAGGTCAAGCTTGGTTCTCAGGCCGAGGTCATTTCCCCTTTCATCGAACACTTGCATTCGCACCGATGGCTGCACTACCTCGACTGGGATGATAGCCTCTGTACTGAAAACAAGTGAAAAAAGTGTTTCCCCTGTGGCACTTCGGGGTGTTGTTCGGTAGCTCCATAACACACTTGGGAGCTCTCCCGACCATTTCCCTTTTGCTTCACCCAGTCTCTTTTTTCAGACCATCTTTGATAGTCCTGTTGGATACTTCTACTTGCCCATTGCTTTAGGGGTGAGCTACTGGGGCGAAGTGCCTTTTTATTCCGAGGTTGTTGATAAATTCTTGGAACCCTTTGTCTGTAAACTGGGGCCCATTGTCGGCTACTAGTACCCTCGGTATGCCAAATCTGCATACAATGTTCTTCCATACGAACTTTTGCATATCTTTTTCCAAGATAGTCGCCAAGGGTTCCTCCTCGACCCATTTAGAGAAATAGTCTACTGCAACTACGCAGAACTTCATGCCTCTAGGCGCTGTTGGAAGTGGCCCAATGAGGTCTATGCCCCAAACTGCGAAGGGCCAGGGATAGTCAGCCGAAGTTACCATTTCCGAGGGTGTCCTCTGGATACTCGCGTGTCTTTGGCAATTTACACATTTCCGGACGAACTGCCTAGCGTCCTTTCTTAGAGTACGCCAAAAGTATCCTTGTTGAAGTATTACTGCTGTGAGGGCGTCAGTTCCAACGTGCAAACCACAACCGCCTTCATGAACTTCTTCGAGGATCATTTTAGTATCCTCTTCGCCAACACACCTCTGCAATGGATTTGCATATCCCTGCCGATATAACTCTTGTCCAATCAGGAAGAAATGACTAGAGCGTCTTCGCACCTTTGCCGCTTCGTTGGGGTCTTCAGGGAGCGTATTGGTTGTGAGATATCTTTTTATCGGATCTTTCCAGCCTTTTCCCGAAGTTACTATGCTCAGCACTGTGATGCTCGGGCTGTTTAGTACCTCGGTGCATGTTTTTGATTTTGCCAAGCAATCTGCCTCGACGTTATCTCGATGAGGTACATTTTCAATTCGTACGGTGTCGAACTCCCGGATAAGCTTTGCTACCAGTTCATGGTATTTTGCCAAGGTCGGGTCCTTCGCCCCATAATCCCCTGCTGTTTGCCGAACTACCAGCTGGGAATCGCTGTGGGCTTTTAAGTTTCTTACACCAATTTTTCTGGCTAGGCGCAATCCTGGTATGAGAACTTCATACTCAGCCACATTTTTGGTGATGTTGAAGCTGAACTTGATGGCCTTCATTACTTCTAGACCTTCGGGACCTATGATAATTACCCCAGCGCCCTGGTGTTCGGACCTCGAGGCTCCGTCAACATACAAAGTCCATTACGGCTCACCTTCACTGGGATCTTGATGGTAGTCCTCAGCGGTGGGCACTTCAGCAATGAAGTCTGCCAGGGCCTGAGCTTTTATGGCTTTCCGAGGTTCATAAGTAATGTCGTGTTCACCAAGCTCTATGCACCATTTGGATAGCCTTCCTGAATGATCAACTTTTCTCATGACATCCCGTAGAGGTAGACTGCTTCGGACGATGATAGGGTGATCCTGAAAATATGGTCGCAGCCTCCTTCCTGCTAGCACCAAGGCATATATAGCTTTTTGCAACAAAGGATACCTGACTTCGGCGCCGTGCAGGGACTTGCTTACATAATAGACTGGCCATTGCTTCGGCCCTTCCTATTTCACGAGGACCGAGCTTACTGCTTTTTCTGTGACGGTGAGGTATAATACGAGGGGCTCTCCCTCGCGAGGCTGTCACAAAATGGGTAGACGTGCTAAGTAGAGTTTGAGTTCTTCCCAACCCTTTTGGCAGTCTTCGTTCCAAGGATGATCATCACATCCGAGGTTGCCCTCCTTTTTTGCTGCCTTAGTGAGGACTTTGAAGAATGCTCGGCACCGATCCCCGTATCTGGAAATAAACCTACTAAGAGAGGTTATCCTTCCAGTGAGTCTCTGCACATCTTTTATTGTGACGGGAGTTCGGAATTTGAGCAGAGCCCTGATTTTTTTCGGGTTAGCATCAATGCCTCTTTCTGATACCATGTACCCAAGAAACTTTCCCGAGGTCACTCCGAAGATGCACTTTTCGGGATTAAGGCGGATCCCGAAGGTTCTGAGCTGGTGGAAAGTTTCCTCTAGTTCTGTGACATGGTCGTTACACAGCTTGCTCTTGACTATCATGTTGTCGACGTAGACTTCCATGTTTCTCCATATTTGGTCACTGAAGACCTTACTCATCAACCTCTAGTAAGTGGCTCCTGCATTTTTGAGCCCGAAGGGCATCCTAGTGTAACAATACGTTCCACCCTCGGTGATGAAGGTGGTCTTCTCCTCGTTTTCGGGGTCCATATTTATTTGATGATACCCACTGAAGGCGTCTAGGAAACTTAGGAGCCCGTATTCGGCAGTTGAGTCTACCAACTGGTCTATTGGTGGGAGAGGGTATGAATCTTTTGGGCAAGCATCGTTCAAGTTTCTGAAGTCGATGCACATTCGGAGCTTACTGCTCCTTTCTTTTGTGGCAATAACCACATTGCTTAACCATTCGGGGTACTTGACCTCCCTGATTACATCTGCATCCAATAAGCGCTGGACTTCGGCTTTGATGAAGTTGTTTTTATGGACTGAGATGCCTCGTTTCTTTTGCTGGACAGCTTTCACTTCCGGACTTACTTTAAGGCTATGCTGTATTACGCGAGAGTTTACCCCCGACATATCTTTCAGTGAGTAGGCAAACAAGTCTTTATTCATCAGTAGAAAGGATACAAGTTTTTTCTTGTCGCCTTCGGCCAAATTTTTCCCTATTTGGGTACTTCGGCCTGGGACAAGTTCTACTTCTTCCATCTCTACCTTCGCGGAATCTTCCGCCTCTCCCTTTTTTGGCTTTAAAGCCTCTGCCTCTATAGCTTGTGTGAAGTTGTTTGCTGGAGCTCTTCGCGCTTTGACAAACACCTTCCTTACTTCGCCCTGATCAATGAAGATTTCCGCGTCTCCCTCCTTGGTGGCAAAAGTGACAGTCAAGTATCTTACATTAGGGCGAATGTGTAGATTTCCCTGTGTTTGTCTCCCAAGGATGGCGTTGTATGATGAAGGCACATCCATAATGATGAACCTTGTCATTGTTGAGGCGAATAACTCGGTTGTCCCATCAACCAAAGTTCCTTTCATCATTAGGGGAAGATCGATCCACCCGAGGACAGGCAGTTCGGATGGTCCTACCCTGAAGGTGGTTGAAGTGACGGGCCTCAGGTCGCTGTTGGATATGCCCAAGTTCGGCAGCAAATGTGAAAACAGGATGTCTGCGTTTGATCCATCGTCAAGCAAGACTCTCTCGATGTCCCAGTTTCCTATCCTCACCATGACCAACAGCGGGTCATCATGAGGAAAGACGATGGTGGAACCATCCTTGCGGGCCAGCTTCTTCGTCGAGCTCTGATATTCTATGACTAATATTTCTCTAGCCTTCCTTTTCCTTTCCGAGGATGGGAGTCCTGTTGTGATTGTTTGTATTATCCCCGCTGGAGGTGGAGGGTGCCTCTTTGGACTTCGGTTCGTCCGTCTGTCAGAGTCATAATCTTCGTCATCCGCCTTTCCTTCCTCCTCTTTCCTCCCCTTTGGGGAAGGCACTCGCAGATAACGTCAAAGTTGGCCCAGTTTTATTAGCGACTCTATGTACTTCTTCAATTGGAAGCAGTCTTCGGTGTCGTGGCCGTGGTCGTGGTGAAACTGGCAAAACTTCTTCATATTTTTCTTATTATCAGCGGTCATGGCCCTTGGCCGCTGGATCTGGGTTCCTTGCCTTTCCATTGTCATGAGGATGTTGGTCCTCGTGGTGTTCAGGGGCGTAAAGTTTGGGAGTTTCCTTCCCCGCACTCTCCGAGGTTGGCCTGCTTGGTCGGCCGAACACCGTATTTGGTGGTTGGACCCTTCGACACGGCCGTGCTCGGACTTCGGTCCAGCCATCCTCAGCTCTTCGGCTGTCATGTGTTGCTCGGCCTTTCGGTAGAACTCACCAAGCGTGTCCAGAGGGTCTTTGCAAAATTCATAAAAGAGCTGTGAGTCCCTCCGAAGGCCCCGTGTCATGGCGAGGATGCGTAATTCGGGCCGAAAGCCTGGGACACTCAAGGCTTCTCTGTTAAACCTTTCGACATAGTCACGGATGGTTTCTCCGTTTCTCTGTGCTATGTCCAACATCTGGACAGGCATGTTCGCCGTCGGCCAACTTCCAATGAATTGCTGCTTGAAGGCTTTAGATAACTCCTGGAACTCCCTGATGGTTCCTGGAGCCAATGAATTGTACCACGCAGTTGCTAGTCCTATGAGGGTGACCTCAAAACATTTGCACAAGGTAACATCGTCTGCACCGTGCATCATCATGCTGCGTCTGTACTTGGTCAGTTGAGCCTGTGGATCAGTCCGGCCATCATAAGTTTCCAACCGAGGTACCCGGAAGTCACCTGGCATGGCTACCTCAACTATAGTTCGGGTGAACGGGGACTCATCCCGGCAGAAGGTTTCAGACAGCCTGGCCCATACTGGCTTGCGAGCTACTTGTTTTTCCACTCTGTCCAACCTTGCTAATATTTTCTCCATAAGGATCATGGCACTAGGTTCTTCTTCTGGGAAGAGAGATTGCCGATGCCTCGTTGGGGAGTGATTTCGGCACTAAATGGATGGAGACTTCGCCTCAGGTGACGAGCTCCTTCAGTATGGGATCTTGGGTCGCTTGGACCCAGCTCGTCCTGTAGGCCGTGCCCCGAGGGGCATATTTTATGTTGAAGACTCCTCACATTGGTCCCCGTGTCCTGAACTACGATGGACTGGTTTGGGGCTTCCTTCCTGAGAGCGTGCAAGCGATGGAGGCCTTTGGGTCTGAGTTTGTTGTGGCCATCTTCGCTCTATCTGCTGTGTCATTTTAGCCACAATAGAACATTGAAAGTCGTGTGGAAAGCTCATGGTTATGACCAGAGGACGCTCTTCCTCAAGCGTGGAAGTCCCTGGAAGGGTTTGCTCAGTAGCCGGTTGAGCTTCAGGCGTGGACGGGGACCTCGGGAGTCCCTTGTCCTTCCAACGCCGAGTTTCAACAACGGCGACCTAAGGGTAAGTTCCCACAGACGGCGCCAAATGATGCCCAGTGGCATCTTCGTTGGAAGACATCGTGACCTCGGAAGGGACTTCCTGAGAGGGAGAACGTTTGGTGAAAAGGTTTCCCAGAGGGGTGTGCCTGTAAAACTCATAAAAAAGGGTTAGGAGGTCCTCAGGATCTTTTTCCGGGGAGGAGCCTCCAACGCCCAAGTCAGTGTCCTGAGAGGTGAAAGAAGGGGAGCACTAAAAGGTTTAGTGGCCTTGCCTGTTTGTATTTCTCAGGGGGAGAGGGTCGGATCGGGGATCCCTTTGCCAGGGCCTGTTCCCTGGTATTTATAGGAGTTCCCAGCCCGTTCAGATCATGACACGTGTTCGGTCGGATGTTCTCTGTGTTTCCGGGCTTAGGGGACAAGTAGCCGTTTGCAGGCTCTTTGAGGCTTGAGCCGAGACAGGTCGTGACAAGACCTGGACGGCGTCAGCGTGTCAGAGCACCATTCGGGGCGGCGTGTAACGCCTGTGGGCGACATGTCAGAGGCTCATTAAATGCTCACGCCGTACTCCCAACGTCCTCTGGGCGAGGTCGTTCTTTGGTACAGATGACCTTCTTCGGTAGTTATGCTTGTAGTTCGAGAAGTCCCCTGGTTCGAGGGTTCCGCCTTCGAGGAAGTTCTCTCCTGCTTGCAATAGCTGGTTCTTTATCCCCGAAGGTGATCCGCTTGGTCCCCCGAGGGAGTCGACGATACCTTTGAAACGCCTAACATTTTAGCCGAAGTCCCGACTTCATGGTATTTGACTTTGCTCCTTCCGAGGTTAGTGATAGTGCCTCTTTCAGATGACGCCAGGCTTCCCGACCATGTTTTGATCAGGAAGTATGTGCTGAGAAAGGCGATAGCCTTTCGGCCATCAAAGAGGATGTAGAAATAGTCCTCAAAGAAGTCCACAAGGGGGCCTGTGGTTCCCACATAGGAACTGACGCTCTGGCAGGAGTACTACTCTGCTAGGGATACTTCTGGCCCACCTAAAGGAGGGACGCGAGGCAGTTCATCTAGAAATGTGACAATTTCCAAAGACACGCTAACATCCAGAGGCTACCCTCAAAAATGATAACTCCGGTTAACTACCCTTGCCCCTTCGCAGTATGGGGTATTTGTTAGGCACCTCTTGAGTGCTTGGCTTAGGCCAAGGAATATCAAGGAAAACCAAGGAAAATGAGAGGAAACAGAAAAGGGAAGTAAGAGAAGCTCTGGAGACTAGTACAGTGACTTATGTGCAAAACTGGAGACTTTCAGGACTTAATTGCACATAGAAAATGTACTAAGGGAAAGCTGACAGAAAACAGAGAAAGGGGACTAAATTGAAGATGTACAAGGACCCTAAGTGCTCAATTGAAGATGTATTAAGTTAAATGAGCAAGAAATGTTTCGGTATGAAAGTGATGTTGGCCGAATGTGATGAACAAGTGTTCTTGGTGTTCTTCTTGGAATTCATGGAAATTAATCCATGTGTGATGCTTGTTAATGATTATTTCACCGTGTGTTAGGTTGTTGGGGTGAAGGACACCAAGTTTGTGAAAGATAGTGTGTTGGCCGAAAGTGCACTTGAGGTAAATCATGTTCTTCTTGTGTTTACATGGCATTAATGCCATGAGTGATGTTAGTTGATGACTTGATGGTCATATGTTGGTGTAGAATGATGAGGAACATTGATATGTGAAAGTTAGCTTTAAGGCCGAGGGCTTGAAGTGGCATAGATTAGTGCCCATTGCTTGAATACATGGTAATGATGCCATGAAACATTAGTTATTGATGTTTTGATGTGTATGTGTGGAGTTGGTTGATAGAGAACATATGTATGTGAAGGTGTGCACTTTGGCCGAGAACTTGATTTGGTATATCATGATGTACTTCAATGAGTTACATGGTAATTGTGCCATGAGCATTGTCATTTGATGGTCACTTGAGCATGTTTTGGGTTAGTTTGATAAATGACACAAATATGTGAAAATGTGTACCTTGGCCGAGAGCTTAGTTTATGATAACATAGTGCATTTCACTTGGTTACTTGGCAATGATGCCATGGATGATGTACATTGATGACTAGAACATCATATGGAATGTTAGAATGATGGGCAGTACATATATGGACATATTGGACACTTTGGCCGAGAGCTAAAGTGTGTGCATTCTAGTGTTCTTCAATTAAGTCATGGTAGTTTAATCCATGGATGTGTATAATGATGCCTATATGTTGTTATGCTAGGCATTGGGATTGAAGAGCACTTGGACATTTGAAACTTGGTTGAGACCGAGAGCTATTTGAGGTAGGGTTCACTGGCACTTGACTTTACTTGGTAATGTACACCATGATTCAAGTGTGTAGAGTGGCTAAGTGATGGTCAAATGTGCCATATGACCTTAGTTACTTGATGGGCTTATTGGTTATACTTGGTTGTTTTGTTGATTAGCTAATTAACTATGGGTACATGTACTAGAAATGCAAGTAAATGTGGCCTATTTGCTTGGCATTTTGGGAGCTCCAAATAGAATGGTATATTGGTGAGTTTGTGTGCAAGAAATGCACATGGGTACATGTATGGCTTATATGGCCGAGAGCTACAATGTGGAGAATGGGTGTGTACTTGTGTGCTTTGGTGTTTCTATGTGCATGCTAACCCCCTTTATGAATTATTTGACATAGTTACCCATATTGTATATGTATATGCCTGTTTTTCTTGTCTTGGTGTTTGTTTTGCAGGTTGAGCTATCTAATGGGAGGTTAAGCTTTGAGTGCTTACTCAGCTTAACTAAATAGACTCAATATGAGTTGTATAAGTTTAAAGTGAATCCTACTGAGTTTTATGCTCACTGCCCATCCTTTATTTTTCAGGCAAGGACATTCGGCCTGAGTAGAGTTTACTAGCTTGTTGCTTGTGTTTGCACTAACTTTGCTTGTTTTACAAGGTATGTGCCAATGAGTGCTTGGCTTAGCAATTTGGTTTCATTACAAGTCTTATTCTTAGTTGGCCGAGACTTACAACTTAAGTTTGCAGGCTGTAGAGTGGGAACTGTCTAGGAGAAGCATGGATACCTGGACACTAGCTCTGATTGTGGTTTTCACCTTTATGACCATGAACATGGCCATAGGTTTGGTGTTGCAGTGTGTACTTTTGTATGGGATTCTCAAGGTTTTATTTGACCATTAGGAGTATGGTCTCGGGTAGTATGTACTTGGCATGAACAACTTATGAATGCTTGGCATATGTAGCCATGTTAGACACTAGGTAGACTACCATTTTGATTTGTATATGTGTGTAGTCTTGGATGCCTAGTTTGTGGATGTTTTGTGGATCTTGGATGCCAAGTTGTGTATGCTGGATATTATGGCCAAAGTTGCCACTTTTATGTGAATGGTTATGAACCTAGTTATGTGGATCTATTGTGCATAATGGTATGTACTTTAGTAGGCCGAGAGCATTAAGCATCTTTATTGTTGTTTTCAAAACCTAAACCAACCTGGTGGGCTTCTTGGTTGCCATATAGTTAGTACACTTGATGCACACCATGTATGCACTTAAATGGCATTTAAGTGTTGTCTTGCTTGTTATGCAAGTTATTGTTTGAAACCTTGCTTGTAGTGCAAGTTAGGGGTTTTGGGCCTTGCCTTTGCTGCAAGTTATTAATGGATCTTTATTAAAGCCACATGGGCCACCTCCCAGGCCTCATAATTTAAGAAAATAAGACTTAAAAGTTGCCATTGCTTGCTTGGCCGAACCAGACACTTTGAGATTAAACATTGGGTTTGGGAGTTAAACTGTTAGAATGATAGGCCAGGGCCTGAGTGAGGTGTGACAGTATTGACCTCATCAGGCCTCTTCCAACGGTACCTAAAGGAGTGAAGTTCTGCGTAGTCGTAGTAGATTACTTCAATAAATGGATTGAGGTAGAGCCTCTGGCAACCATATCGGTGAAGGAGGTACAGAAATACATTTGGAAGAACATCGTATGCAGATTCGGCATACCGAGGGTGATAGTGGCTGATAATTGTTCCTACTTCATTGACAATGGGTTCCAAGAATTCACTACCACTGCACTTTACCCCGGTAGCTCATCCTCAGAGCAACGGACAAGTAGAGGTGTCCAACAGAACCATAAAGGATGGTTTGAAAAAAAGATTAAAGGAAGCAAAAGGAAAATGGCAAGGAGAACTACCTAGTGTGCTATGGAGCTATCAGACAATCCCCCGAAGGGCTACAGGTGAGATGCTATTAGACAACCCCCCGAAAGGCCACAGGTGAAACACCTTTCTCACTCATATTTGGCGCGGAGGCCATTATTCTTATTGAAGTGGTTCAGCCATCGATAAGGGTACAGGTGTTCAACGAAGAAGGGAACAACCTTAGGTTGAGAACCAAGCTGGACCTAATTGACAAAGACAGAGAAGTGGTAAGCTTAAAAGAAAAGCTTTTCAGCAAAGGATAGCTATCACTACAAACTCATATGTCAAGCAAAAAGGAATCAAGAAGGGGGACCTTGTCCTCCAAAAGGCTGAGTTTCAGCCCCGAAGACCATCTCACGAAGTACTTCGGGCAAACTGGGAAGGGCCTTCTTTGGTTCTTAATGAAGTTCGGCTAGGAGTCTACAAGCTCGGTGAAACCGAAGGTGGAGAACTAAGGAACACATGGAATTCAGATAGTTTGAAAAAAATCTGCACTTAGAAATTTTTCTAAGGAAAATAGCCCCACCAAAGGAGTTTAGCCGAACAAGGTGTAAGTGCCTATATTCAAAAGTAATACATCTTCTCCGAAGGAGCAACAACCAAAAGATATTGGCCGAAACTAGTCTTATATATACCGAAGGTAGTTATCCGGATAATAGGCATGAAGGATACTTACTATCTTCTCAAAGCACCTAGATCGAAAATGGTTAAACTGACCCTCAGTACCAAAGATATTATAGGAGAAATATGCCCTGGGACTTAGCCAAATTTTGGAGGAAAAAAGGAATTTCATTTATGCCTTGATACAACAAGGAGAAGTTTACGAAGAAGAAAGCCTATTCTGGGTCCTGGATGCCTAGGGGACCTCGTCATCTTGAGCTACTTCACCACAAACCTCCTCTGTCACAGCCTTTAATGCCGGAGGAAGAACAAAGGGAAGATTGAGGTGCTCTAACTTTGACCACGTCTAGCATGGCCCTTCGGGGATGTCTAAGCCCGCCAAAAAGGAGAGGTTGGGGTCGGGGTACTTGGCCAGAACTTGGTGCAGAGCCAAGCAGAAGCCGTCTTGGAAGGCAATCTTGGTTGCTTGATTGGCCTTGTCCTTCTCGACAGACAAGTCATCTAGCTCATTCCTCAGCTCCGTGACCTCCCTCTCCAACTTCTTCATCTTCTTCATCTTCTTCTTCTTCTTCAGCGCATTGACCTCAAAGACCTCGGCCTTTGTGAGAAGTGTAGAGTCCTCCTTCTTTTCCTTTCAGTAGGCCTCATTAGCCAAATATAGTGCGATAACCTCCACGCTGAGGTCCGACACCTTCTTGGAAAAATCTTCAGAGAGCTCCTCCTAACTTTTCAAGAACTCTTCCCAATGTTTAGCCACCTCCTCCTTGGCTATCTTGTTCAACTTAGCATACTTAATGATTGAGCTGGCACAAAATACCTTGGTTTTCACCCAGTACTCTTCGGTCCGAGATCGGATCAAAGACTACTTTGCTGCCCAAGCTCTGAAGTATCCACTATACGCCAAGAGCTGTAAAGGGAAGGACACTCGGTGACATTTGCAAAGTAAAGCAAACACTTAGAAAAAATTTGGTGAAAGGATAAAAAGTTTGAAGGATACCTAGGCAGCGTGTTCAGACATCCTCGTAGTGAGGACCTCCTCATTTGGGTACTCCTCACTAAGGGACTTGAAGGTGGCATTGGTGAGGACGCCCTTTGCCATCTGAGGAGCCATTTTTTGGCTGTCCTCCATGAAGGTCTAGAAATGTTCGGTACCTCCTAAGAGCTTGGCTTAGGCCAAGAAAAACAAAAGAAAACAAAAAGTATGGATAAGGAGAACTGTGGGAACTAGCACAGTGGTCTATGTGCAAAGCTGGAAACTTTCAGGGCTTAACTGCACATAGAAACTAGACTATGGAAAGACAGACAGAAAATAGAGAAAGGGGATCAAATTGTACACTTAAATGAGTGGTATAATTAGAACTATCAACTTTAAGTTGATCATTTCGGCCATGCAAGTTTTTAAGGTGACTAGTGCCATACTAAGCCAAATTGTGGGAGACAACAATAATTGCTAGTCTAGTCTTGTCTACCACTAAAGAACTATTCACTAGTTAACTAGTTAAACTAACTAGTTTGTTAGCTAGTTACCTGGCCGGTTACACATGGGTGATTATAGTACTTTGGTACTTGTGTTTGTCTTGTGCTTGGCATTATGGGCCATGCTTGGACTTAAGTGTCATTTGAATCAATGTTTTAATGGTGCATGTGTAACCGTGGGCAAGTGAGGACTTTAGTGAGCCATGCAAATAAGTTGGAGTTAAAGACTTGTGTTAGTGCCATTTTGAGCACAAGTGTCTTTCGGCCGAATTAAGTCAACACCATTTGTTTTGGTTTCATTTCAGATTTCCTTGCTTTCTCTTGACCGAGAGCTTGCTCATGAACTTCATTCACCATTTGGCTTGAAATCAAGCAAGTCTAGGAAGGAATTGAAGGAAACAAGCTAGAAGACTTGGTTTCGGCACAACATCACTTGGAATCAAGCTTTGTTCATGAGAAATGGAGAAGAACCGAACCAAGGCAAGCTAGGTTTGAGGTATTTCTTGTTATCTTTCCTTGAATCCATGGTATTTCTTCCATGAACAAGGATATTGAGTGCTTAAACGATGTTAAGCTAGGTGAATTAAGCAATTGTTATGTTGAAGGGAAAACCTAGTCATGGCCGAAAGAATCATTTGATATAGCTTGGTGTTCTCCAATGTGTACATGGAAATTTATCCATGATTCAAGTTAATTGGTGCCTATTTGATCTTATGCTAGGCAATTTTGAGCAAGGAACATCAAAGTGTGGAAGTTAGTGTTTGGCCGAGAAGCTCATTTTGAGGTAATGTTATGTTCTTTGTCTGATTACATGGTAATGGTGCCATGAATAAGGGTTATTGATGATTTGGTGATTATATGATGGATTACATTGATGAAGAACATTAAAGTGTGAAAATGGGTATTATGGCCGAGAGCATGGATTAGAGTAATTAGGTGTTCTTCATCTAATTGCGTGGTAATGGTGCCATGAACATTGATTAATGATGATTAAGCGATTGTATGTTGGATTAGATGTGTGAAGAACATTAGTGTTTGGCAATGGGCATTATGGCCAAGGGCTTGAAGTAGTGTAATTTGGTGTTCATCACTTGGTTACATGGTAATGATGCCATGAGTGATGTTCATTGAGGATTAGATGATCATGTAATGAGTTAGTTTGATGGATAACACAAATATGTGGAATTGGGCATTGTGAACGAGAGCTTAAGCTTGTATGTTGTAGTGTCCTTCATTGAAATCATGGTAGTTAGTCCATGTGTAAGTGTTGTTGATGCCTATGTATTGTTATGGTAGGCATTGTGATTGAGTAACACTTGGGCATTTGAAGTTGGCTTGAAACCGAAAGCTCTTGAGGTAGGGTTCACTAACACTTGATGTTGCTTGGTAATGTACCATGGTTCAAGTGTTTAGAGTGGCTAAGTGATGGTTAAAATTTGCCAAATGACCTTAGTTGCTTGATGGGCTATTGAAAATACTTGGTCTACTTGTTGATTAGCTAATTGACTATTGTACATGTACTAGAAATGCAAGTAAATGTGGCCTATTTGCTTGGCATTTTGGAGCTCTAAGTGGAAGTGGTATGTTGAAGGTTTTTTTGTGTGCATTGTGCACATGGGTACATGTATGGTTCATTATGGCCGAGAGCAAACATGTGGAGTGTGTGTGTGTACTTGTGTGCTTTGGTGTTTCCATGTGCTTGCTAACCCCACTTATGGTATTATGGATTATTTGCTATGGTTAATTATCTTGTATATGTATGTGCTTGGTTTCCTTGTCTTGGTGTTTGTTCTGCATGTAAAGCTAGCTAATGGGAGGTTAAGCTTTGAGTGAATACTCAGCTTAACTAAATAGACTCTTTTTAGAGTTGAATATATATAAGTTAATCCTACTGAGTTATACTCACTGCCCATCCTTTTATTTCAGGCAAGGACATTCGGCCTGAGTAGTGCTAGCTTGCTTGTTGCTTGTGTTTTGCACTAATTTGCTTAGTTTCCAAGGTATGTGCCAATGTGTGCTTGGCTTATCGTTTTAGGTTCATTACAAGTCTTATATCTTTGTTGGCCGAGACTTATGAGCTAAGTTTGCAGGCTATAGTTGGAGACTTGTCTAGGGGAGGCTATGGATACTTGGACTTTGGCTCTGATCATAATATTTGCTTTCATGACAATGAATCAGGCAATTGGGTTGGTGTTGCAGTGTGTACTTTTGTATGGAATTCTCAAAGTCCTGTTTGACCATTAGTGGTCTTGGTATGTAAATACTTGGCATGTTTAGCTTTTGGTTTCATGGCATGTAGCCATGTTGGACACTAGGTAGACTACTCTTTTGTGTACATATGTGTAGTCCTTGATGCCTAGACTTGTGTTGGTTTTGTTGGGTTTATATGCCAAGTTATGTATGGACTTATGGATGGATTTATGCCTGTGCTTGGATACTAAATGTTATGGGCCAATATTTGTGATGCGGTCCGGTTGTGTGGAACCGGCATCTCCGCTGTGTGCGGTGATGAAGGCAGCAGGGGCTCCTAAGGAAAAATTGGCGTCCTGGGTGGATCGCCTCAAGTGATGGCCAGCAGCTCCTTGGTCCCGTGGCGAGGAGGTAACGTGAAGCTCTAACGGCGTGGTAAAAGGCTCGAAACAAAGATCCTCCAGGGATGCCAGGCTGGAACACTCAGAAGACAATAGTCAGGAGGTCCCCGAAATCTTTTTCCGGGGAGGGGCCTCCGACGCCCAAGTCAGTGCCTTTTTTCAGTGGGAAACACCGTAATAAGTACAAGAGATGTGTACCTGGCGTGTCTTTCTGCGGGTCAGAGGGAGAGTATTTAGGCGGAGAGGAGAGAGTGTCCTCCGTTTTCCAGCCTCTCTCTGTCCAGTTCGCCTCCAGCTGGAGCCAGAGCATAAGTCTCAGCCCCCTTTATGGCCATGTGCCTGGCGTATTTAAAGGAGGAAACGAGCCTTTAAGATTATGGCACGTGTATGGTTGGATGATGCCTGTACTGCTGGGCGTGGGATTCCTTGGCTGCCTGCAGGCTCCTCGAGCCATGAGCTGCAACAATCGCCCCCAACATGACAAGATGGGGGCGTGTCACTTTGTCAGAGCTCATGTGAGAGTGCCCGTACAGGGTGTACTGGCGAAGTGTTAGAGACTCTTAGATGACTTCTGCTGTGCCTCTGAGGTCCCCTAGGTCGAAGTCCGTCGTCGTAGTGGGGGCCTTTCCCGGAGTCAGGCTGGTACCTCGGGGCATCACCGGTTTCTGAGATTAGTTCGGTTGTCCTCGTGAGGGAGATGGTCCGTTGATTTCCCGAGGTAGGTACAGGCGTTCTACCGAGGTGGTATTCTTCAGGTGTCTGGCTCCCTTCTTTCCCGAAGTCCTTAGGTAACAAGTGTGGCCACACTTCGGTCATTAGTTTGGCACTTTTATGTGATTAGTTATGGGCCTTGTCTTATTGAAATTTTGTGCACCAGTATGTGTATGTTGTTGGCCGAGAGCATCATGTGCATTGTACCTATGGTTTCAAAATCAACAACCAACATTGAGGCTTCTTGGTTGTCATATAAGTAGCACACTTGATTGCACACCAATTATGCACTTAAAACTTCATTAAGTGTTGCCTTGCTTGGAATGCAAGTAATCAATATAAGCCTTGCTTGTTGTGCAAGTTAGTGGTATTGGGCCTTGCCTGTTTGCTGCAAGTAATTGTTGGTCTTGTTTTAAAGCCACCTGGGCCACCTCCTAGGCCTCTCAACTTAAGAAAATAAGACTTAATGTTGCCATTGTTTGCTTGGCCGAATACTAGAAGCTAAATTTGAAGTTGGGCTCGTGAGTTAAATTAGAAACATATACGCCAGGGCCTGTGTGAGGTGTGACATATCACCTTCTTATCTCCTAAATACTGACTTGGGCGTCGGAGGCTCCTCCCCGGAAACATACCCCGGGGACCTCCTAACCTCCATTTTCTAGAGATTTCAGGCACTCCCCCTGGGAAACCTCCTCCTGAAGCGCTCTCCTCCACCGGAAGTCCCCTTTGCTCCTATCATGAGACATGACAAACGTCATGCCCCAAACTGCCCCTGGCCCACCTGGGACCGATTATCAGAGTAATGCAGTGGAAATTACTAAAACGGAAGGGCTTTATTAAATATTATGAGCGGCTACGGCATGACTCCAGGATCTATTCTGGTACTAGCTTGTTACTTAAATACTTTCAATGTGTTGTCAGGGTGCTCTTCAGGAACGAGCTAATACCTATGTGGAATTCTAGTGTTCCATTTATGGACTTTACCACTTAGCCAGTTACACACACAAGTATTTGGATGCCATCTCAACAACTAGGCAACAATATCCAAGCATATCCAGATTCACTGGAAATCTTTCCTTAGATGCACATACTCAACTAATTACACTTGTAATACAAGTAAAACATACACTTAATCCATTAAGTGCATAGAATGTCTGTCCATCAAGTGTACTAATCCAATGCATGGCAACCAAGGAGCCCATCTCATTTCAAGTTTGAAAACCACATTTATATGTCCATGAGCATCAGCCAAGTCTAGTACACATAACATGAATATCCATCATGGCATTCAATCTGCATAAAACCATGCAAACATGGCATATAATCATCTAAAGCTAATCCCGATCATAATGGCAACAATAAAGCATCACCTACTTGGAAAAGAAAGGGTACCAAGGATGCTATATGTCTCTAATTTGCCAGGTTCAGGTTTACAGACCATGCTCTCATACTACCCAAACCTCGACTCATAATAACCTGGAACACATTCCAGCTTAATAGACCTTGTTCCCACAACTTCTAAACTCCATAAGCCTGCACAAGGAAGTCCAAACCATTAGCTTGACTCACAAGCAATCTATACCACATAAGTCACTTAGAGTCAAATGAATATAATGAGCAATACTAATCACATACCTAACCCTTTAGCAAATTAAATGAGTACTCCCATACTCCTAGCTTGACCTTCAAGCAATCCATTTCCTACAAAATGTATATCAGGGTGGGTGAGTTTATAAAACTCAGTAAGGGTCCCGACGGCATCGAATGCCTAGTGAGGTAATTATCTCATGAATTTTCTTAGTCATTATATGGCTTTCAAAGCCTATCTTGTGCCAAGAATGTAATGGCAATTAATCCATGTTCCTGCCAAGGAAAACACTAAAACAAAGAAAACACAAGATATAGCACAATAACAATAACAATAATAATATGGGTCAGCATGCACAAACAATTTCAGAGAAGCACGCAACTCAACACACACAACACTGTCCTCATAACATCATGTTCCATGTCATCGTGGGCATCGCAAGCATTAGCATAATCCATGCCACTAATCCCGGCATGCCATTTATTTTTATAACCTACTGAGCGCTCCTTAGCTTGGGAATTGAGTTGGCCAAACCCAATTCCTAGCCCTAAATGCTTGCTAATTACTCATGAGTAAACCATAACCATAGTTGCCAAAGCAACACTACTTCATCCATTATGCACTTATGTGCCCAATTATTCAACTAAGAAAGTATCATGAGTCCTCACAAAAAGTAACAACCACATAGCCCTGTCATGCACACCTATGGTCACTTGGTTCTTTGACCATCACATAGGGGCACTAATACTCACTATGAAAGGTCATGGAAATGTACCATGTAATAAGTGAGTATAGGAATCCTTACCACCATTTGTGTAACCTTTTGCTCATTGTCTTTGCCTTGCTTTGCTTTGTTTGTTGTTGGAACTTATCTTTTCCATAATGGACCTATAAAGCCCATAACACTAGCAAGTTAATAATTGCTTTCTATTAAACAAGAGAACCATAATTTACCAAGCATACTTGGTTTAACTTACTCAACCTCTACTTAAGGAGGTAAGGCCCAATTCTGCCTTTTCTGTGAACTTGAGGCCCACTTCTTGAAACTTAGGCCCAATTGGCCTTTCCTTTAATCCTAGGCCCAACTTGGCCTTTATTCTCTGAATTTGGGCCTAACTTGCCCTTTCTTTGAATTCAGGCCCACTTGGCCTTTTATGAACTCAGGCCCACTTGGCCTTTTATTTACTCAGGCCCACTTGGCCTTTTATTTTCTCAGGCCCACTTGGCCTTTTATTTCTTTTCTGGACTTGGCCCACTTCTCTGTCCAAGTCCCAATTTAATGAAGCCCGTTTAGGCAATTTAGCCCATTTTGCCAATTTTACCAATATGGCCCAAAATAGCCCATTTAGGAGTTTCTAGACCATTTACCACCAAGAACACTTGGTTTTCAAATTGGGCCTTCAAATTTATCTCTTGGCCGAATTTGTCCTATTATTTCCTTCTTTTGCTCAATTCAGTCCCACAAGTTTTCTAAGGACCATTTATGCCAAGAATACTTGGCTAACACCAATTTTTCACAAACTTGTCATCATGGCCGAATTCATCATTCACCTTTTCTTTACCATTTTGGCTTCACTTTTTACTAGGAACACCTAGATACCATGAACACATGGTTTACACACATAACCACCAAAAATGGCACTAAGGCCGAAACTTCTCTTTATTTCTTTCTTTGATGTTTTGGTCCACATACATCAAAGAACCCAAAAATGCCAAGAATACATTGGCTAACATACAAAATCACAACAACTCATCATGGCCGAAACTCTACTAGCTTCCTTAGCCCACAAAATCTTCTCTTTTTACATCAATATCTTGGCCATTACCTTGTACATTCACAAGGATTTCAATACTACCAAGAAGACTTGGTTTTAAGTCCATGCATGCCAAGAAACCAACTTGGCCGAATCTTTGTTCTTGTTGTTCTTCCATCCTTTGCTTGTTTTCTTGCTTGGAATGGCCATAAAAACATCAAGGCACCAAGAACACTTGGAAAAGTGCCCATGCATGCCAAGATTCACACTTGGCCGAAACTCCATGCTTGCTTTTCTTGGAGTTTTCCTTGATTTCTTGCCTTCCATGGCTTAAAAGTGCCATGCATGCCTTGAACTCTTAAGTTGGGTCCAAGAACACCATAAATCCTCCATGGCCGAAACATCAACTTGATTTCCTTGCAAAAATCCAACATAGCCAAGTCATTAGAGAGTAGTATCTAGCTCAAAAACACACGAAAATCACCAAGGAAACTTGGTTTACTTACAACCTTTCTTTGAAAAGGAAATGGCCGAATATGGAGCTTGTTCTTCCTTGATGTTCTCCTTGATTTTCTTGCTCCTCATGGGTTAGAAATGACATACATGCTCATGAGCTCATGAGTGAAGCTCAAGAACAGCAATTTCTCCATATGGCTGAAACTTCCAAGAGTGTTTTCTTGAACATCTTGCTTGATTCATGCTCTAGATGGGTTTAGAAGTACGAAATCACTACGAAAACGTGTTTGCATGTGTAAGAATATGTATTTTCTGGATAGGCCGAGACTTAGATGAAGAAGAAGATGATGGAAGCTAGGAGAAAGAACCATGGCCGGATGTGTGAGTTCTAGAGAGAAGGGAGAGCGTATGGCTTAGAGAGAGAGAGATGTGAGTGAAATGAAAATGAAAATGAGGTGGAGGGAGCATGGCCGGTTGTGCACTTGCAAATGAAAGAGAAATGAAACTCAAATGCATTCCAAATGTGCATTAAACATATATTCAATATAAGGAAATGGATCATGGCGCTAAATGAAGTGGTCAAATGCAACAATTCAAAATGCAAAGATATCAAATGCAATTAAAATAATTGGAGGTTTCCTGGCCGGCCATTTGATTCAAAACCCTGGAAAAATAAGTCAAATGGCCATTAAAGTATTGATTGGACAAGTGATGGTGGGGAGAATTAAATAATTTAAAGTGGGAGACAAAGAATAGTCAATATATTATATTATGTCAAGTGGGGTACAAGAATAGTCAACATATATATTATATGGCAAGTGGGGGACAAGGTTGGTGGAATCATTTAAATAATGCAAGTGGAGGCTTATGTGGCCATTTTAAATGGCAAAAACCATGGGATGGCCGGCCATGGCTTAAAATGCCATGCAAAATGGTCTAATCCCTCCTTTGGCCCTCCACCTTTCTTCAATTGTTCAATTGAGTCCTCCCACAAACTTTTCCTTTGAGCAATTGAGTCCCTCAACTTGAAATTCCACCATTTACATCACCAAAACTCTTGGCCTAAGCCAAGCATAATTCCTAGAGTGTCCAACACTCATTAATGCCCATTCATTAATTAATTCCATGTCTCCTCAATTTAATTGCTAAGTTTCCAAATTAGGAAACTTTTTATGCCACTAATCCACTTAACCCAGGACTTCATCAATTAACAAATTTTCGGGTGTAACAACACTCCCCACCTTAAGAAATTTGGTCCTCCAAATTTCCTAAGAGTCAAAAATATCCTCCTCATGTAGCCCGTAGTTTATTACCAAAACACTGGTAGACTACCTTAATTGTCAAGTAGCCCCTTCCTTGGCCATATAAATATCCATTATTCTCTCTCAGGATTTCAATTCTCTTTGTCAACTCCAGATTATATACTGGATAACTTTCCTCATAAGGTCTTATTTGCCTTGATCCACAAGTCATAGCTTGTTTCCTTTTTCTAAGACTCAGCCCATCTCATCAGTGAATACCTGATATTTCTTAGTAGGGTCTGGTAAAACCAGTATTGGGCTATAGTCAATTTTCTTCATGAATCCCTCATACTGAGGTTGCTTTCATTCCAAGATAACTTAAAGTCCTTCTCGGGATTAACAGCTAAACCCTTCTTATTGATCGACTGTCCAAGGATTTCAATTTCCTTAGCCCGGAGTTGGCACTAAGTTTTCCATTCAACTCCTGTCATTTAACAAGCTTAGCACCACTCTTAGGTGCTCCTTATGCGCTTTTCATCTCTTGAGCACACCTATATGTCATTACTAGTGAGCCCAAATGGCATCACCGCGTACTCAAAGTGACGACTTTTGGTCCTGAAAGTTGTCTTTGAGACACTTTTTCCTCTGACTCTCGGCTGGAAATATCCAAGTTCGAGGTCCATCTTTCTCTTCCACATAAAGCACAATGCTTTCCAGGTAAATGTTCCTGGCCTTCAGCAAACTCCTTCTTGGTAACTTTCACATTCTTTCCTACATATCCTTGTTGGGTCTAGGCACTTAAAACCTGGTATTTGGCTCAGTAGCCAAACTATGTTCATTGTGAGCGGTCTGCCTTTCAGGCTCATTCCCACCATATCCATTTCTGGGGTGGGCAACAGTATTATTTCCCATCAATTCATTCCTGGTATTTCTAACCAGGCACACTTCAGTGCATACTTCTGTCATTCATCAATTCATTGCCTTGACTAACTTGGCAGTATACAATAACGCACTAATATCAAATTAAAGCTGATATTTCATAACTGTCAAATAAAATGTTACCTCTCAGGGTCTTTCTAACCCAATCTTGACCTGGTCCATTTCTTCATCAGCATCTTTAGCTCTTTTTGACTTCATGGTCCCCTTATGCTTTTCTTGAAGTCTCAATCTGGAATACTCTTCCAGTATCCTTAATTTGTCTCTTCCTGCTCCCGGCATACTGGTGCCCTGATCCATAATTTATATTTCAGTCCATGGATCAAAATATGCATTGCTGGAGGCACAGCTAGCCTCTTTATGGCAATTCTAGTCTCTCCAATGAAGATGGGGCATGTTTTGCCCTTCATGGCAATTGCCCTCTGTCATTAACCTCTCGGGGTCTTCTGCCTTCCTTTCCTAATAGTATAGCCCTTTACCCAGTAACTATGGGTGAAGCTTATAAAACAACCATTTCTGATTCTGTAGCATGGCTCTTGGCCATGAATCTTCCTTGATTCTTGCCCGAAGGTCCATATTGAGCTATCTTCTTTTCCCTGTTGTTATCTCTTTCTTGGCTTAAGCACCAAGCCTTGATCATCTATCTTTCTGGAAACCCCTTTTTACATTCTGCTGGTATTCCCAAGGCTTCTCAAGATTTTCCCTGTGGGCTACTTTTATTATCCTCTCTTGGCTTAAGCACCAAGCATCATCTGCTTCTCTTTCTAGATGGCTCCAGCTTCCTGCTGGTCTCATCTCTCATCCTCTTTCTGTGATTGCTCTTTCAGGGTCCATTTCTACTACTAGGTACATTCCCGGTTTGTTTCTTGAACTCTTGTTCCTTATACTGTGGAACATATCCAATTATCGAAACTCTGTTGAATCCAGGTACTTATAACCTGGCGTTCAGCTCTTGGGCCAAACTAAACTTATAGGCCTCTGTCTGCATCTCAGGTACTTCTGTATGCAAATCATCTTTAGGATGGACTAATGTTTTTCCTGTTTGCCTTGGGGATTCTCTTTCCCCTATTCTCATCTGTTATGAGCTTTCCTGTATTTCCAGTATCAGGCATCCCTTTCGGGTATGCCCTTAAATTATCTTCATGTCCAGTTCCTTTGCTCTTGAACTTTCTTCTTTCATTGCCATCGGTACCAATTCCACTGGTTTGATCTAGCATATATTCTCTGTCTGACCTTCTCCTCATTGTTAGTCCTCTTTATTGCCCAGCAAGTTATGGGACTTATACTTGACCTGTTGTCATGGCTTTTCTCGTTCTAACCTTCTTTTCACTGTTAATTCTCTTTATTGCCCAGCACATTCTGGGACTTACATCTGATCCCTTTCTCTGGTCTGAATGCTCAATTACTAGCACAACTCCGGCATTGCTTCCAATATTTCCTCTGGGTATCATGACCCAGTAACAATCTGGGCATCAAGGCCCAGTAATCATCACCTCAATGGCTCATTAGCCCCAACTTGGGCTTCGGGCACAAAGCCAGTACTTATTACCTCTGGCACAAAGCCAGGATATTCATTCCCTTTGGCACATAGCCAGCATATTCATTTTTCTATGGCACATAGCCAGCATATTCATTTTTTTTCATTGCCTCATAACCAGCATATTTACTTTGGGCCTCTATTCACATTCCTGGTTCTCATCCTGTTCACAACAACAAAGCAAGGCACAATACACATATATGCTCAAAATTCATAAGTGACTCAACCTAGTGGACTTCCTATGTGGGAACAGGTCTATACTATAACAATCAATGACCAGAACACTGGTCCTTTAAAATAATCATGCTCTGATACCAAAAACTGTCACGCCCCAAACTGCCCCTGGCCCACCTGGGCCCGATTATCAGAGTAATGCAGCGGAAATTACTTAAACGGAAGGGCTTAATTAAATATTATGAGCACCTACGGCGTGACTCCAGGATCTATTCTGGTACTAGCTTGTTACTTAAATACTTTCAATGTGTTGTCAGGGTGCTCTTCAGGAACGAGCTAATACCTATGTGGAATTCTAGTGTTCCATTTATGGACTTTACCACTTAGCCAGTTACACACACAAGTCTTTAGATGCCATCTCAACAACTAGGCAACAATATCCATGCATATCCAGATTCACTGGAAATCTTTCCTTAGATGCACATACTCAACTAATTACACTTGTAATACAAGTAAAGCATACACTTAATCCATTAAGTGCATAGAATGTGTGTCCATCAAGTGTACTAATCCAATGCATGGCAACCAAGAAGCCCATCTCATTTCAAGTTTGAAAACCACATTTATATGTCCATGAGCATCAGCCAAGTCTAGTACACATAACATGAATATCCATCATGGCATTCCATCTGCATAAAACCATGCAAACATGGCATATAATCATCCAAAGCTAATCACGATCATAATGGCAACAATAAAGCATCACCTACTTGGAAAAGAAAATGTACCAAGGATGCTATATGTCTCTAATTAGCCAGGTTCAGGTTTTACAGACCACGCTCTCATACTACCCAAACCTCGACTCATAATAACCTGGAACACATTCCAGCTTAATAGACCTTGTTCCCACAACTTCTAAACTCCATAAGCCTGCACAAGGAAGTCCAAACCATTAGCTTGATTCACAAGCAATCTATACCACATAAGTCACTTAGAGTCAAATGAATATAATGAGCAATACCAAACACATACCCAACCCTTTAGCAATTTAAAACGAGTACTCCAGTACTCCTAGCTTGACCCTTCAAGCAATCCATTACCTACAAAATATATATCAGGGCGGGTGAGTTATAAAACTCAGTAAGAATCCCGACGGCATCCAATGCCTAGTGAGGTAATTAACTCATGACTTTCAAAGTCATCATATGGCTTCCAAAGCCTAAACTTGTGCCAAGAATGTAATGGCAATTAATCCATGTTCCTGCCAAGGAAAACACTAAAACAAAGAAAACACAAGATATAGCACAATAACAATAACAATAATAATATGGGTCAGCATGCACAAACAATTTCAGAGAAGCACGCAACTCAACACACACAACACTGTCCTCATAACATCATGTTCCATGTCATCGTGGGCATCGCAAGCATTAGCATAATCCATGCCACTAATCCCGGCATGCCATTTATTTTTATAACCTACTGAGCGCTCCTTAGCTTGGGAATTGAGTTGGCCAAACCCAATTCCTAGCCCTAAATGCTTGCTAATTACTCATGAGTAAACCATAACCATAGTTGCCAAAGCAACACTACCTCATCCATTATGCACTTATGTGCCCAAATATCCAACTAAGAAAGTATCATGAGTCCTCACAAAAAGTAACAACCACATAGCCCTGACATGCACACCCATGGTCATTTGGTTCTTTGACCATCACATAGGAGCATTAATACTCACAATGAAAGATCATGGAAAATATACCATGCAGAGAGTGAGTATAGGGATTCTTACCACCATTTGTGTAACCTTTTGCTCATTATCTTTGCCTTGCTTTGCTTTGTTTGTTGTTGGAACTTATCTTTTCCATAATGGACCTATAAACCCATACACTAGCAAGTTAATCCATTGCTTTCTATTAAACATAAGAACCATAATTTACCAAGCACACTTGCTTTAACTTACTCAACCTCTACTTAAGGAGGTAAGGCCCAATTCTGCTTTTTTCTGAACTTGAGGCCCACTTCTTGAAACTTAGGCCCAATTGGCCTTTCCTTTAATCCTAGGCCTAACATGGCCTTTATTCTCTGAATTTGGGCCTAACTTGCCCTTTCTTTGAATTCAGGCCCATTTGGCCTTTTATGAACTCAGGCCCTCTTGGCCTTATATTTACTCAGGCCCACTTGGCCTTTTATGAACTCAGGCCCACTTGGCCTTATATTTCTTTTTTGGATTTGTCCCACTTCTCTGTCCAAGTCCCAATTTAATGAAGCCCATTTAGGCAATTTAGCCCATTTTGCCAATTTTATCAATATGGCCCAAAATAGCCCATTTAGGAGTTTCTAGACCATTTACCACCAAGAACACTTGGTTTTCAAATTGGGCCTTCAAATTTATCTCTTGGCTGAATTTGTCCTATTATATTTTTCTTTTGCTCAATTCAGTCCCACAAGTTTTCTAAGGACCATTTATGCCAAGAATACTTGGCTAACTCCAATATTCACAAAAGTCATCATGGCCGAATTCATCATTCACCATTTTTTTACCATTTTGTCTTCACTTTTTACTAGGAACACCTAGATACCATGAACACATGGTTTACACACATAACCACCAAAAATGGCACTAAGGCTGAAACTTCTCTTTATTTCGTTCTTTGATGTTTTGGTCCACATACATCAAAGAACCCAAAAATGCCAAGAATACATTGGCTAACATACAAAATCACAACAACTCATCATGGCCGAAACTCTACTAGCTTTCTTAGCCCACAAAATCTTCTCTTTTAACATCAATATCTTGGCCATTAGCTTGTACATTCACAAGGATTTCAATACTACCAAGAAGACTTGGTTTTAAGTCCACGCATGCCAAGAAACCAACTTGGCCGAATCTTTGCTCTTGCTGTTCTTCCATCCTTTGCTTGTTTTCTTGCTTGGAATGGCCATAAAAACACCAATGCACCAAGAACACTTGGAAAAATGCCCATGCATTCCAAGATTCACACTTGGCTGAAACTCCATGCTTGCTTTTCTTGGAGTTTCCCTCGATTTCTTGCCTTCCATGGCTTAGAAGTGCCATGCATGCCTTGAACTCTTAAGTTGGGTCCAAGAACACCATAAATCCTCCATGGCCGAAACATCAACTTGATTTTCCTGGAAAAATCCAACATAGCCAAGTCATTAGAGAGTAGTATCTAGCTCAAAAACACACGAAAATCACCAAGGAAACTTGGTTTACTTACAACCTTTCTTTGAAAAGGAAATGGCCGAATATGGAGCTTGTTCTTCCTTGAGCTCATGAGTGAAGCTCAAGAACACCATTTTCTCCATATGGCCGAAACTTCCAAGAGTGTTTTCTTGAACATCTTGCTTGATTCATGCTCTAGATGGGTTTAGAAGTACGAAATCACTACGAAAACGTGTTTACATGTGTAAGAATATGTATTTTCTGGATAGGCTGAGACTTAGATGAAGAAGAAGATGATGGAAGTTAGGAGAAGGAACCATGGCCGGATGTGTGAGTTCTAGAGAGAAGGGAGAACGTATGGCTTAGAGAGAGAGATGTGAGTGAAATGAAAATGAAAATGAGGTGGAGTGGTGATGGGCGGCCATTTACTAGCAAATGAAGGAGAAATGCAAATCCAAATGCAGACCAAATGCAAGGTGGTCGGTCATTGTGCTAAATGAAGGGAAAATGCACCAAAATGCATATCAAATGCACATTTATGAGGAATGGCCGGCCATTTGATTCAAATGGGTGGGAAAATAAGTCAAATGGCCATTAAAGTATTGATTGAACAAGTGATGGTGGGGAGAATTAAATAATGTAAGGTGGGAGACAAAGAATAGTCAATATATTATATTATGGCAAGTGGGGTACAAGAATAGTCAACATATAATTAAATATGTGTAGGTGGGGGACAAGGTTGGTGGAATCATTCAAATAATGCATGTGGAGGCTTATGTGGCCATTTTAAATGGCAAAAATCATGGGATGGCCGGCCATGGCTTAAAATGCCATGCAAAATGGTCTAATCCCTCCTTTGGCCCTCCACCTCTCTCCAATTGTTCAATTGAGTCCTCCCATAAACTTTTCCTTGAGCAAATGAGTCCCTTAACTTTAATTTCCACCATTTACATCACCAAAACTCTTGGCCTAAGCCAAGCATAATTCCTAGAGTGTCCAACACTCATTAATGCCCATTTCATAAATAAATTCCATGTCTCCTCAATTTAATTGGCTAAGTTTCCAAATTAGGAAACTTTTTATGCCACTAATCCACTTAACCCGGGACTTAGTCATTTAGCCCTTTCCGGGTGTAACAATGAAACTATGACCGACCACCATTTGGCGCCGTCTATGGGAACTCTTTCTCATGTCCCCGTCGTAGAGACTCGGCGCTCAAAGGACAAAGGGATTCCTAAGTCTCCCTCTGCGCCCGAGGCTCAGCCAGCGACCGCTACGCCTGTGGTAGAGACTTCCATGCTGGAGGACGACCGTCCTGTAACGGTGACGATGGGCTTCCTATGAGACTTCCAACGCTCCATCATCGCCGAATTGACCCAATAGCTTGATCAGAGGTTGCCCCAACCTCTTTTGGTTTGAAGGGCCTCGCCCCCCACGTCTCTCCAGGAAAGGGGTTCGAGGTCCACCCACCGAAGTTCAGGGAGTAGGGACTCCCTTGACGCCTCCTCAACAGAAAATGAACCCGTTGAGGTACAGCCTACCAGGAGGGCAGCCCCAAAAGAGACTAGGGCCTCCTGCCAACGGAGTGCGTCTCCCTACTGGAGGTCCCCGTCTCCTCCCAGCCGAAGTCGCTCCCCAAGGAGAAGGAGGAATTCGCCATTACCGGCGAATGCGCGAAAGCAGGGAGAAGACAAGACAGCTATCCTTATGGAAAGAATCTTGGGAAGACTGGAGAAGGTCGGGAGACAAATCTCCTGAAAGCCAGTCTGGTCCAGACTGTCTAACTCTTACACCGGAGAAGAATCACCTTTCATACGCGACGTGGT